>DWLI01002784.1:0-12667 GCA_018249915.1 Cecropterus dorantes dorantes
AATCCGATGCAAAGGTCAGTCGGCTTTACTTGTTCTGTAATTGCCGATTGGGAGAGCTTTTGCGTTTTGCACAAATAAAAAAGGAAGTTTCGGAGTTATTAACGATGAGATGTTTTTGTAGATGTGATTATCTCATAACGCGTTAATATGCACCATCATATCTTTTATTCCTATTTTCTTGCAATGAAACTTCTATAATACTCGTACATGATGGTTTTGAAGAGAGCTTTTGCTTTTATAGGGTAATGGCCAGTAATATTAACTACACTTGTTAGTGTGCTTGTTCATTTATTTATATCATGAAACAAAAGATATGTTGTAGATTTAGAGTATATTGCTATGATAAGAGTATATTAAAATCATTTCGTGGAGCAACACGAAATGATTTTCTGGACAAAAACGCATTAAATTTTATTTTAAAATTCTTTCTTTTGTCGCTTTTTATATTTCTTAGAGCAAACTTTGAGAAAGTCCATTATATAGCGTAAATGAGCACTAAGCAAGAATTTTTAATATTAAATGTTATAATAAGACTAAATAAAGGATGAAACTTTGTAACATTGCAAAAACGCAGATGGGTTTGCAAAAATAAAAAAAAACAACAACAAGAAATTCATTGAAGAATTTTTAAATTTAACCTGTAAAGAAAGATCAGAAACAAAATCTTTATAGGACTAGCATTCAAAGAGCCCAGAAGCGCAGTGCTCAGTTTGCGTAGTCAAATGTTGGGAGAGACATCGGCCATATTGCCTCCGGGACAAACATTACCCTCTGGCTTGCGGCTTAAGTAGGAGCTCTTTTGTGCCGGATCGCCCCTCACTGAACGGATATATGTGAAATATAACATATTCTCTGAATTCTCGCGCATACTTGCATAAGTGGTGAGCTGTAAGATGTTTACTTTATACTAGACTAGTATATGACTATTAGAATTAGAAATTATTTGACCGTTAAGAAAATTGGGCCTAGTGTATGCCCCTGTGGTCCACTTATTTAAAAAATCCTATTGACATTTTCTCCATCAGATTTCTCAGTTTTTCATATTATTGTGTGAATATATTTAATCTTATAAACTTATTCAACTCTCTGTGAATAAAACACACAAAAGTAACATCATTGTATTAGAAAAAAAACAAAGATTTATTTTCTATTGGAAAGCCAAATCGGCGGACTTTCCAGTATATTTTTTTACCTTGGGGATTAATTTATCAATAACGTTTACTTAGGTGTTTAATTATTTCCAACCAGAAAACAAAAAAATATTTTCATAGTGTTTCAAAATCGACGGATTTTTAACAAAGGGTTAACCCCTTTTTAATCCCTTTAGGGATAGAATACCAAAAAATCCTTCCATAGTTAGGAAAGTCCACATATTCTATAGCGTGTTTTAAACCTCATCGTTAAAATTTCTAATTTTATTTTGCGATGTATTACTGTTTTTGGAAGATGAATTTCGTATCATCATTTTGTATTAACTTGTTTCAAGAGTAAATCTCAATCTTGTCAAAAGGGTAAATGTATACTCGTATAAGTAATTTTACGAAAAAGCCATTTGACTAATGTTTTACCGAAATGCATAGTAATGTGTACAATCATCGATATTAACCACGTAACGTAACGTTACGGTGTATCACGTCATCGGCGACCAATAGGGCGGAACCTGTCAATTACTCGCAAAATCTCATTTGTCAACTGAATCCGCGCCAAAAACGCGTGAGCCTACCCTCGTCATACATACATAGGCGAGTTGTTTGACTGGAAATGAGCAATAGGTAATCTACTTTACTGAAGTAAAAAATGGCTAGCAAATATAAGTAAAGTGTAACGCTGCTCTGTTTTGTGTTTATGGACAAAACATTTTAGTAAAATAGATACTTTTAGTGGAAAGAAAAAAATAACCTCTACCACCCATAAACATAAGATGTCTTATATGATTGCAAATGCGTTGCGTTGCGAGTACTTAAAATCCTCGCCTTGGACAAGTATGTCTCACTTCTTTCAAACTGAAATACAGCAGCGCTTACACTGCTGTTATTAATCAGAAATAGGAGTGGTAGTAGAGCCTCCGCAGTCAAACTATTAAGGATTCTAGCATCTAAAAATTAGATTATTTCTTTAAAAATACAATGTTCAATTTTAAATTATACCTACTTACAGATTTAAAGAATGTAAATAACCTTTGCATCATCAAATTCGTTGTACTCGTGTGTAATACTTATTATGTCATCTTCAGTCTTATGTTTTGAATTGACGTCTTACATTTTGTTACAGATGTAAACTAAAAATAATATGTATTTTACATAATTATTTAAATTGACTCTATAAGCTTTACCGCGACCGCGACTAAGTTCTCTTTGACGACCCGCGTGGCGGAGCGGTCACCATACTAGTCTGCCGCTCAGTGGTTTCCGGGTTCGATTCCCAACGAGACAGACATGTGAATGATGAGTTTAGATTTCTGTTCTGGGTCTGGGTGTCTGAGTCTTCGTCTTTGTGTGTGCATGGCACCCGCGACACAAGAGAAAATCCTATTGCGGGGCTATGAGTGTAAAGCGTGTGTTTTTTTCTCTTTGAACTATTCAAACATGATACTTGCTTCAAATTTTGATTTTTACGACAATTTTCCTTTGAAAACTTTCCTTGAGAATTGTTTTCCTTGTATTATCATTCAGTGAAACGTAATAAGCCTGTTTTAAGCCCTCATGTATTCATACGCGGCGTATCCTCTTCGATGCAATACGATACCGCATAAGAATGCTTTCAATTTTTTTAATTTTTTTTTTTTATGTATAAACCTAACGAATGTTTACAATTTCTATGTTTACTTTATTCTTATTTAATGTGTTTTGTATTACGAGTACACTTCTCGTATTTGTGTAATGTCTTTTATGGGGTAATATTTGTTTTTGTTATGGAAGCTGACTTGAATAAAAAATAATAATTTGCTTTTTGATAAAGTTAATTAGTGAAACATAACTTATTTTGTTGAACTTTTAAATAGCCTCAAAGTCTAGCTATAGCTATGAAGAGAGCAATATTTGGAGTTTCTTTATGCGACACACCCTTCATTATGAAATCCGTAGGAGGTCGAAAATTACCAACATAACCCTTACTGCTGGCAAACTAAAGTGGGCAGGTTTACGTTTAGCAGTCATAGGTTATAAATATATATGCAAATAGCTATGTATAAAGTGATTGGATATTCATTCGAAATACAAACAGAAATGACAAAAATAAATCAGTAACATTTTCATCATGTGTTAAAGAAATGTAATATAGCGTGACATAACTTTTTTTAAATACAGACAATTAGAAATAATATATGAGCAGTGATAGCCGAATGGTTGAAACTTGGTATCTCGATCGGGAGTCCGAGGTTCGAATCCCAGGCACGCAGCACTGATTTTTCTAAAATTATGTGCGCATCAGAAGTTAATTATCATTGCTTTACGGTGAAGGAATACATCGTGAGGAAACCTACACATACGAGAGCTCTTTAAAAAGTTCTTAAAGGTGTGTGAAGTCTACCAATTCGCACTTGGCTAGCGCGGTGGAGAAACTCCCTCAATCTGAGAGAAGACCCGTGCCAGCAGTGGCACAATAATGGGTTGACAAAGATAGACATAATATGTAATGGTGTAGGTTTGCAGTTAGTGTGATGATAAGTGGCCACTGCCATCTATGGACATCTGGAATCAATTGTACCCTTCAGATCAGTCACACCCTTCAAACCTTACTTAAATTTTTCCTAGTAATTATATGATACATAAGAACTGGAGAAAGCTGAAATACAGGTGGAGACTTTCCTTTCAAGCGTGTAAAAATATTTTGAAAAATAATTTGATCTGACTTAAAAATAAAATACGACATTTAATTAAGCTTTCCGGGCCTTTTTAATAATGAACGCTGCGTCTTGAATGAAAATTGCAACACAGTAAAAGAAACCGTTTATCTGTCTGCAAGTGCAAAACACTGTAACTGCGTTATGGCCCATAAAGCGAGTTGGTGCGGGAATAATGACCGAGCCGGATTATGAATGCCATATGCCGTGGTCGCGGGAATTCTGTATAGTTCCGCACTCAAGTATTTAGTTTTATGACCCAAGATATGATGTTTAAGCCTTATGTCTAAGGACATTGACGCGGCTGTAAAACGTTCACTAATAGCAAACTGTTGTAACAGCTCTATTTAGATCCTTAAGAATATTAATTTCCTTAAAATTATATCCCATAAAAAACATAAATTTGCTGTTTTCAGATTTTTTCCTTTGTATGCGTACTATTATTACCCAGCTGGAATCAAAATTTCAAGTCTCTAGGTCATCTGGAAGTGCGTTTGCATTTTGATGTACGAGTATATGTCAGTCAGTGGTAAAAATGACGATTTTTGTGCCTTTAAATTTCAATCAATGTTCGGGCTACGTTTATGAAATTTAAAATGCTAAGTAGTCTTAGAGGTTTTAATAAATGTATCAAATTTCATGTATCTAGCTTAAGTAGAGTTTGAGTTATTAAGGGGTCAAAAGGGTTTCCAAATGGTTCCTGTAAAGAACACTTGTGTTGCTTTGTTGCCAGAGAACTTGGCAACACGCTGTCGCGTGTTTTGATTCTTCGAAATACTACGTTCCATCTTTAATTAAAATATTTAAAGAACTCTTCATTTCGTAGCAAACTTATAAAATTAAATATTTTACTTAAAAACGTCCCAACTAAAAGAGCTCCAATGGCGTCTTAGCTATTATTTGCTCAAGAGACTAAAGTTAGTTCTTTAAAATAATAATATAATAAGTCGTTGTAATATAATTTTGCTTCAAATTGAATTTATATTAATGGTAGGTCAATCAAACGTTTTATTGTTTGTGACATAACCAATCAAGATATCTAAAAAATAATTGCTTTTCCAAAGTAATCTCAAATTGTAATACATTTATTTAGGTACATAAAAATGATAATATACTCACTTTTGAGTAATGATCGTAGAATCTATGATTTTAGATTATTCTAAACTACACACAAAAGCTAGAATCATGAAATTTGTAGAAAACAAAAAAGTATATTTTGATAATCCATCCCTAGTAAATAATAATAAATACCCCCTAATAATTAAATATTAATTTAATGCTTGTGTTAAAGTCTGGCTACGAACTTCCGAGCAACAGCTAGTTTAATAATTATTAATAATGATTTCAAATTTTATTGATTATGACTTACATAATTGAATTTTAATATCTTTTCCATATTTTTTTCTTAAAATTAGTACCAAAACATTATCTATGTTTTAAAAGAATGCTACTGTTTTGCATGTAGCATTGGTTATCAAAAGAAAGCATTTATTATCTTATTAAACTTTAATACCTTTTCCATAATTACTCATTAAAATTTGTACCACATATATTTTACGGCTGAAGTTTCCATGTATTTTTCAAGCGTTTTAAACGAATACTACTGTTTTGCGTGTAGTATTGGCCAAAAGAAAGCATTAAGTATCCAGCTGATTGCGGATGTCGTATGGTAATTCCACTTCCTTCCCGGTACCCGAAGGCCTCATAAATTCGTTGCCAACGGCCTTACAACTGAAAAATTGCCAACTTGCGACCAGACACGCCTATTTTCGCATTTATGCTCCTCTCTACATTTAGTGTTTTGTTTACTTATAAATAAACCTTGTTTACTTTTGTATTTCGAAAAATTAAATGAATAAACGATAAACTTTGTTGTTTATTGTAGTTGAAAGAATTGTTACTCAACAAAAAGATTATTTGCAATATAGATTGCTCATTAATTTATTAATCTATAGTGGGAAATTGTGGGTAATGAAGCCCACGATCTGCGTTTAATCTTACTAAGATTATAATTCACAAAGTTTGTGGCGACGTATGTGCGTTTGTTACTCTTTCAAGCAAAACTACTGGTCTGATTTCGCTGCAATTTGGTGCCCAAATAGGTTTTTGACCTGAATTAGCATATGGGATACTTATTTACGAGTTAAACGTCAAATGTTTTCTATAAAGTCCTCCTTAGTTTGATCACAGATGTTTTACCTTTGCCAACTAAATTGGAAGTCCTTGTGTCTCTTGCTAGCGGCTATATAGATGATATAATACGAATAATAAGGAAAATAATATATTACTGTTATAAAAATAAGAAGAGAGATATAAAACAGACAATAGTAGCGTCGCTGAAATGGAATAACGAAGGTTGATAATCCTCACTCAAGCAGCACCACAGTCTGTGTTCTCAGTACGAGTTTGATTACGTTTTCGAAACAACCACTGTTTACGTTTTCGCACATCATAGCTAAGTACATACTATGGCCAAAAACGAGAACATAAGCGTGTAATGTACACTGGAAGACTTGATCCGCGTGGTGGAGCGGTCTCCATACCAGTCTGACGCGCAGTGGGTTCTGGGTTCGATCCCCAGTCAGACATCTGAATGATGAATTTAGATTTCTGTTCTGGGTCTGGATGTTTATGTATTCGTCTTTGTGTGTCCATGGTACCCGCAACACACGAGAAAATCCTAGTGCGGGGCTATGAGTGTAGAAAGCGTGAAAGGCCAGATACATACACAATGATCGTTTTGAGGAAACATATTAAACTCGTACTAAGAGTACAAGTTCCAAATCAGATTTCAAGAACTTATCACATGTAAAGAAAATATTCCTACAGTTTAAATATTATGTATATTACATACATTATTACACTTATTTATAAGTTTGGCAATTCTCTTTTAATAAGTGAGAATATATGAATAATTTCCCGTACAGAGCCTCATTCCGTATGACAACGCTTGATTGTTAGCGAGTTGGGAGTTAATAGCGTAACTTGGCTCAATAACTTCGTTTGCACCCTTTGTTCGAGCAGTTAACCAATTTGGAAAGTTCCAAATCAAAAATTATAAACTTTATGCCGGATCGGTAAATCAGACGGCAATGTTGCCCGTATATTCCAATATTTGGAACGTTTTCTTACGCCGAGTATACTTAAATATAGGCTGGAAGTATCGTAAGTTATGTTGTCTTGAATGGTTGATAGCTATGTCTATCGAGTTCAAGTTTATATAGTAGAGTATAAAAATACAATAAATAAATAAAGTAACGATAGGTTAAACCCAAAAAGCCTTTTAGAGGCATTGCAATGGCCAGTATAGGCTCCTTAGAGATTAGATATCAACTCCATTTTCCTTAGAGGAAATATGGGGTATAACCTTGGTTTTTTTATTTTCTAAGTACATAAGAAATATATTACCTTAGACTTAGAATATTATTAATGCACTTACAGTACATTAGCATTTTCCCGCGTCTTCACTTAATTGGGGAACATTCAGTATAATAAAGAGCATCCTATGTTTTTATCTTAATGCAAAATTTAATTTCAATCGGATCAGCATTTTTTGTGACACAAACACCCATCCATCCTCACAAACAGAAACACATAATCATAACTAAAGTAGCACCTCAGCCCTTAGTAAGAATTTATTACGCTTCCTTAAAACAATCATTGTTTACGTATGATGAATACGTATACACCATTGCAAAGTATTTTGAGGAAACGTAATAATCTCGTACTAAGGGCACAGACCTACATAACTCACCGATCTCAAAACCCATTCGTATCCGAACGCTTGATTATGCGCATACTTACAGTAAAACCTGCCGCAACTGATACACAACACTAATAACTAAACCGGACGGAGTTCCTGATTTACGGGCGGTGCAAGTCTACGTGTATCTACTATGCAGCTTAAGAACATTTACAGCATTATGTTGTTCTATAAATGTATTATTTCTTGTCGATTTACTGCGGCATCCATCTCTTACTATTTTAAATTAGATTGAAGTATCAAACGAGCTTGCAGTTCACCTGATGGTAAGTAGATACTACCGCCCAAGGACATCTGTAAGCAACTTCATATAGCACAGGGGTTCTATGTTAAGTCGATCACAGATGCGTCGCCTCAGATACAACTAAGCCGCAATAGTCTACTTAGATTGTATTAGGTGCCTTATAAAAAATGCAAAACTCGACGATGTTTCCATGTGAAGTAAGTCTGTCACTATTCTCAAGAAAACTTAATGGATTCAAAGTATATTCGAATCATTCTTATAGAAATTCAATGTTATGGAAAAAAAGTGAGTGCATTGACATAATTTGGACTATTGACATGAAATAAAATACTTTTACTTCGCAAATGCCTACGTTGGCATTTACAAATTATCCATTACAATATTTTTTCTTACACTACCACCGGATCGGAACACGACCTCAAATGAGAATATCCGGCAAGAAACTCAGTGGGTTTGTGTTCTTTCATTATATAATATTACTTTTATATATGTATATATGTATGTATATATTAACCATCTTGTTTATTACATTTGTGGTTTCAACCATACGGAAGATTATTTTTACGTATAAATCTTATTGTCTATACTATGATACAAAATGCTTCTCCATACTATTACCTATAACGAGAAATTCGTTTCTATTTATCGGTCTTGTGATAAATATGTTTGGTTATGTATACTATTCATTTTTTAATGTTTTTGAGAGCACTATCTCTCATAACTTACCGGTTCAATGAACACTAGTAAAGTCAGAAAAGTAAACGGTATCTCGTTTTGAAAACGTTAATTGCTTTTGAAACGCTCTACATTTTTCTAATGTTCCAGTGTTTATTCGTACGTAACAAATATACTCGTATTTGTTTTTCACGTTATATTTCCTACTATTCACGTGTTATAAAAAGTTGTTGCAATCATTAAAATCTAGTTTTTCTTTGTTTCGCAAGACCTAACACTTTTGCAGTTACAATTTAATTGAAAGAGGTGAAGTCTCATTAGATTCGCAGTGTTTTACGCTTTGTACATGGAACTCGGAGCTCCGATATGCAAATGGGTAATATAGGAAGCATAGCTATTAGCCTTTAGAGATACTACAACTCTTGTTCAGTGGCCGTTGCTTTTTACAGCTCCGATTGTTAGCGTAACTGCGCTTTCTTTCTCGCTTATAGGACTTCGGTTGGCCCTTCGGGAAGTGTTTACACTTATCGATATGCAGACGTTTGTATACAATGTCTAACAATGGAATCCTTTGTTGTGTAAACAATATTTTCTGTGTTTAAAGAGTCTTAAATCGAAACTGAATAGTTACATGATTTAGATATCATTTCCAAAAAGGAGTAGTCGATTTATGGCGCTATATATCTATATGGTTAAAATTAATACAAAAAGATGAAAAAAGTGACTGTGTTTGCATAACTTTGTTGTTGCGGAAGCATGATTCTGACATTCGCCTACTTACCAGGGTGGTGGACAATGGTCTAAACCCTTCTCAATCATCTCAAGATAAGACCCTAGCGGAACAGGTCACAACGTTTCATGTGTTTGACACTAGTTTATTTTATGTTAACAGATTTGCATATGCAGGAAAATAAAATATTGCTATATCATATCATACCTCATACTAATATTGTAAAGGTACACCTTTCGAGTAAGTATGGATGTTTGATACTCTTTCTCGTAAAAACCACTTATGTTATCTGGCACACATATAGTTTATAACCTAGATTAACACATCGGATTCTATTTATTATGATAAATTATTAAACTGGATGGAGCCGCGTGAAACATCTAGCAAAAAATACATTTTTAAAAAGCGAATGTTGCTGACCGACTAGTATCAACTTCGCCTGATAAATGAAGGGATACCCTTCAATGGGAAATTCAAGGGTCGTATGGGAGTGTTCCCTTCGGTACGATTCTCATTTGCGTTTATGTCTGTCAGCTTGCGTAAATTCACGGTCGCTAACATTATGGTAAGAACGGCTACAACATTGCCGATTTGAGTGGATGTGTATCTGACATTAGTTAAGGATTGGTTAAGGCTCTTAATAAGGGAAGTTTAGGGCATTATTTTTAAAGTGAATCTTCTTTAGTAGAAAAAAAAGTTATTACGTTACGGTAGAAAAAAGATACTATTTTGGTAATGGAAACGATTACGCTGGATCGTTTCGTGACAATGGTAACATTTAATTTTATTATCGAATCTATCTATGATATGATAAAATGTATTATGGAAAAATCATTCTGTATTTTTTTGCCTTGTATACACCACGTCTTTTTTACATGTATTATATTTCATTAAAGATAAAATTTATGTCATTTTTTTAATTATTGCTATGTTGTTAATAGAATTAACTTGTATTGTAAATAAATTACGAACCAATCTTGTAAGTATACGAATTTATATTCGGTAATTACAAAACACTATACTTTATTTTTACAACTGTGCTGATGATTAACGAAATTAAAACTTTTTTCGATAAATCTCTTCCAATTTTGTAAAATTCAATCGTTCGATTTTAGTAGTGTTTAATCATCAATTTACGAATACCTAATTTACAAATTAAGTCATTATTGATTCCATTCCATTTTGATGCTTTCCATATTTTGAAATCGATTCTGAGGAACATGTTCAGTTCTCTCATTAATTTGATTGGTCCAAAACAAAAGTTATACAGAAAAGGTCTATTTCCTCATTTAAGTTTTCTTCGAAAACTCCATAAGGAACAAAGAAGATGGAACAGAAATGTAACGTTGAAACCCGTAATTTCGTTCGTACAAGCGCAATCAGTACTAAATGACCGTAGGAGTTGAGTTCTGCGACAAAAGAACACGTTTTGGCCACGTCAGCGTGTTCCCAGTCCAAATTTAGGCGCAGTATTGATCTGCACAAGCCGCTTGCATCCCACTCTCGAATGCTGTAATTCAAACCGCGTTTTTGTGATCCGTTATTGACGACTCGCGTGTTTGAATTGATTTACTGTATCTCAAATGGAACTCGAGATCGAATATGTAAGCATAAGTGCGTTTTTCAAACATTCTTATTAATGTAGTTTGTCAAAAAGAATTAATTAACGACTTAAAATTTTCAAATCAATATATTAAAATTTTAAAATCAATATATTAAAAACTCAAAACTTATGTTTTAAGCTCTAACGTGACGCAGTTTATAAATTACAGGAAGTGGTATTTTGGCGAGATTGAGGTATACTTGTACCTACAATGAACCATCATTGTAGGTACAAGTGTACCTCAATCTCGCCAAACGTAATTCAAATCACGTTTTCGTGAAAACCTGTTATTGACGACTCATGTGTTTAAATTACTGTAGTTTGTTAACAGTAGATATACTGACGGTAAAAATAGAAGTATATTGTAGGTAAAAGTCAGTAGATGAAAAGGTTACAACTTAAAGATTTATTCGTTTACTATCATGTCACAAAATGTATACATTTTGTGACATGATCAGTATTTGTTACATCGATGACAATATACGTTTAATCCTATCAGCATTTTTATCAATTTAGTTTGATAGTTCGTGTAGTGAACTCAGTGTCCTCAGCCATATTCTGTCTAATGTTATTGCATCGACACTTTCGACAGCACAGCTTTGATTAAATTGACGTATTATATTGATTGCATCGATAAATTATATAAATCACATTCAATTTAGGTTTTGTTCATGTAAGCGCAATTTTAGATAGGTTGGACATTCGAAACTCAGATACACATCTCGGATTTATCAAAGTTACGTGCATATTAAATGATAAAAAAAAACAAAACTACACATCTAAGAGTTCCTTAAAAATAATAGTTCTTAAGGGTCGTGTATTGTACACATACGCACTTGGCCAGCGCACAGAACTATGGTCTATATAACTTCTTGAGACAGTAATGCATTAACGACGAAACCTTTTCTTAGACAATGGAGAACCCGTACGGATTATAAATAACTTATTATGCATTGTATTCAAATATAGACTTCGTATTTAGCTTTAAGAAGTGATGTAGCGTATGCTTCAATTAGAAGTGGCATTGGCGCTGTCGACAGCGCGATCCTTCCAAAATAACTCTCCGATCGATAGCGTCAACCTGTTAATTATTAACTCATAATATACATTTCTCTTAATAACTGTTCACTATACGTCTTTCTTAATAACTGCTCTTTGTACGTTGATAAATAACTAATTTCCAGGTAAGTTGCGTTTTTAAGGTTATAAAAATTGAAACTATCTATTTCATCTTTTATGAAAATTAAGATTATTAATTGAGATATACTGTTATAGTTGTAATATAGTAAACGTTATTAGTTATATAAAATATATTCATATATTTTTAATTACGGTTTGTATTAATATTATCATAGAAAAGGTCCTTTTTAAAGTGTAAATCGTAAGTACCCGGACTTACGATACCTAGTTTTTTTTAATTCTTGGTCACGACTAAACTGTTTTTAATTTTGAATTCATTGATAATCAATAGGAATAATTTAAGAACGTTTTATAAATATTTTAGTAAGAATATATTAATGTATCATTATTTGCGGACAACTGCTATTTTGATTCAGACTCTGTAATCATGTGTTTAAATTGCCAGACGTGGGAGGCATTTCAGACAATTAGAATTAGACAGCGCGTAGCCCAAAATAGCTGCGACGTATCGATGCAGTCAGAATGTAATATTTGTTTACTTCCGGTTTAGTTTTTAAGAAAAAGTTATTGTGATTGGTAAATATAAAAAAAACACGCTTTCTACACTCACTTAATGTTCTAAGATTTTATCCCGTGTCGCGGGTGCCATGGACACACAAAGACGAATAAAC
>DWLI01002785.1:0-12666 GCA_018249915.1 Cecropterus dorantes dorantes
ATAGCTATGCTTTGCATGAGACATTTCAATATAAGTAAAAATGAAAAACAGAAGCTACAACATGTAACTTGAATTTTATTGCATTCATTAAAGAATTCATCTTTTTATAAGAGCGATATCTGCAGTTTTTCAGATGGTTAGTAGTAACTATTACCATAGAGAACAGAGCTTTTATTTAAAGATGATTACAATTGCATTCCCATTCCTGAGGATTTAGATTGCCTTCTCTTAAGTTACTGACCTGGCATCCACAACCTTCTTCTTCACAACCAAAAATTCTTCACAGTAGAGATAACGATTAGAAAAGGTTTAGTACACAGACCCCTTCTTATTTTTTATCTTTCATGTAATTGATAGTTAGATGGATTAAAAAAATATTATATGCATTAAATAAGAGAAATATTGACTACTCTCATAAACATAAATTTGTGACATATTCCCATATAAATTCATAGTAAAAACGAGGCGAAACTCCTAATAAAAAATATAAGCTAACCCATGTTTTCAAAACAAAAAACTATTATATCAGCTTAAAAATGTTCTTACCACTATTAGTAAGAACGGTTTTGAGCTGATATAATATATATCTTTCACATATTAAATGAATATACTGAAAAATATATGTATTTGTGTGCTTAAGTGAGTATAATTTTAGGTGGGGTCCATTGATAATGACTTCTGTGGTACAGATATGACAATAGGAACTGACTCCGCATTGCACCGCATCATTGAAGCCATTGATGCCATTGTCAGCACTGCATACTCCCATCAGAGAACATTTATTATGGAGGTTATGGGCAGGCATTGTGGGTAAGGTTGACTAATATGTAGATAATAATTATGAACAGCTCTTTGACATATTGACTAATTTAGTATGCTGATGTAAATAAATATTAATAGTATTGGAATTTGTGATGTATATTTAATTATAGTTGGTTGTGCCCAACCCAAGTTTGTTATAGTGTATTTCCTTATGGCAACTGTTCGGTTGTTGTGTTTACCAAAATAATTTGTGTAAGCCAAATTTCCTTAAACAATGTATATCAAATATAAATAAATATTTACATTGTTTTATAAATAATGAATTGTAATAAGATTATTACTGTGATGTAGGTAGTCAAATAGAAATAACAAAAGTTTATTGCTGTAGATATCTCGCTCTGGTCACAGCATTGTCATCAGAAGCCGATTTTGTCTTTGTCCCCGAGGCGCCACCTTCAACAGATTGGAAAGATAAACTTTGCGATAAGTTAGAACAGGCAAGCGATATTTTGTCATATCTTGCCCTTCACCACCTTTGTGATTTCCTACTATACTTCAATAGACATCCCCTGCAATTCTAAGTTCCCCTTTAGTTTTCTTGCAGTTTACACCGCCCTATGTACGGACGCTACTTATAGTTTTATTTGCGAAGACCCAGCGCCTCTCAATTGGGAAAAAAAAATGTGTGAAAAAATTGCCAAGGCAAGAATTTATTAAAGTATTTTTATGCACTGGGAGCAGGATCACTTAATTACCAATCATCTTCATGTGAAATTGGCATATTCAATTGGCTATTTCTATTTTAATATTTATAAAATCACAGTATTCTAAATTGTTTTCTATCTGTTACGTGAATTGTATTATGATTGTTGTGATAAGTGGGTAAAGATGTTGGTGGGTGTCATTTGCATGGTCCATTATGGTCGGGCTGCTTGTTGCAGTTATCTGGCATTAGTGGCCGCTCTGGCGAGCGAAGCAGACCAAGTATTCATTCCCGAGGACCCTGTTCCCAATAATTGGGTTGAAAAGCTTTGCAAACGATTGCAGCAGGTACGCTGGCTTAATTGAGTGGCACTGTACACTTATACTTATAACACACAATAACGAATACTATTGGCACAATTGAATTTTATTATTGTCTGTGTCTGTTTATGAATTTTCAGAGCCACTGGTTTGCCATTAACTTCAATTAACACTTGAAATTTATCTTGATCAATTGCTTCCAGACTCGTGTTTAAATTTGTATAATTGCTTAGCTTCAATTGTGTGTTGTTGGTGTATGTACTTCGTATATAAAAGTACACGTTATATGGTTATGGTTATCTTCTATTCACATGACTATATTTTACTTTCCAATTATACTCACAATATAAACTTACTTAGCAGTCTTAGCACTTTGCTTACTTCTTATAACAACTAAGATAATACCCATGATGGATGTCTCCCAATGAATCATATAATATGTTGCATGAAAATCTTCTCACGTTAATTGCTAAACCTACTGATTAGGAAAACCTAATCCTTCCTAATTGCATGTATTCATACAACGTTACGTGCTTTTGCACGCAAATTTTACCCTAGCGGCCAAGCCGTTGTTGGTTCTTCATTATAGGTAAGCGGTCTTGTAATATAGTCTATTATAATACTTAAATAGGTATTCAGGAATATCTTTTTCATTTCTAGATTAGTTATTTCTTTGTTATGTTTTTCTCAATAGAAATGTAGAAGTTCATACATAGTTAGAAGACTTTGGAGAAATAATTTATATTAATAGTGTTTTTATATTTAGGAAAGGAAGTCTGGTCAACGATTGAACATTATCATCGTTGCGGAGGGCGCTATCGATCGCGAAGGAAAGCCGATCACCGCTGAATTGGTGAAGAAAGTGGTTGTAGACAACTTGCAGCAAGACACACGCATCACTGTCCTCGGTCACGTGCAGCGGGGTGGCTCACCGTCTGCGTTTGATAGAATCTTGGTAAGATTACTTTGAATCATTCTCAATGTTAACTAAATTATATGACAAATATGCAATTTAAACTTCCTATTTTTCTTGTATCTTCAAATATTTACTAGATTAGCCATTAGGGCATCAATTTCTATTTAAATTAAATTAAAAAAGAACAGCTTTCCAACGTATAATTAACTGTTGGCACCGCATCTCCAGAGCGTTGACTCATCAACAATTCATCAACCTTAAGATATTACAAATATTTGTCTACATTGCATCTTTGAATATCATGATAACGGACAATGATATAGAAGTCTTGGATATAGAAGTATGTCTAACCATTTTTTAGGATGCCCTTCTCTATATTTGTTCTGACTATTTGAAATCAGTTCAACCGATCAAAATATATCTTTTACTAAACTATCCTTTATAGAGAATATAAGGGAACCAAGATGTCCTTAGTCCTCACCCTACTTTACGTTGTATAGGGTTTATCGACTGTCAATTGTCGAAAATATAACGGAAATGAGGGTACATTTAGTTCTAATCCTACGAGTATTGCACCTAAAACCTTGCAACCCTACTCAACCTTGAGTAGGGTTGCTGCCTATCCTTGGTTCGGAATACGTTGAAGGGGTATTCTCAGTTCTAATGCTATTCTAAATTACGTAGGGTTGCCGCATGGGCGCGGAGGCGGTGATGGCGCTGATGGAGGCCACGCCGGAGACGGAGCCGTGCGTCGTGTCGCTGGACGGCAACCAGGCCGTGCGGCTGCCGCTCATGGAGTGCGTGCGCCGGACCAAGGCCGTCGCTCAGGTGACGTTTTCTACGATCCAAATATAAATTCAAATAGCACATGGAAGGTTCACACCCAGCAACAAAACTTTATACTTTGTAAAAATTCATAATATCTAACTATTACGGTTCTATAGATGTACCATAAAAATATCATATGTCTATCTATTACGGGAGGAGTATCTTTCTATTCGTGATAAAGCCCTGTGAGAAACGAACAGACATCAAAAGCTTTGTAATAAGCTTTTGAATACAGAACTCTAAAAAAAATATAAAGGAATAATAGAGTTAAGTTAATTGTCAAAAGAGAATGAGTTAAGAGTAAGGTTTTACGTTATAAATTATTAGTTGTAAATTATATTAATGAACATTCATAACCTAACGTTAGATGATCAAATCAGACTTGTATTCATAAAGCATGTATTAAGTATTTTTTAGGTATGTATAATAATGTTAATATATTGATGTATACAGGCTATGGCAGACAAGAATTGGGATCTTGCAGTACAACTGCGCGGGCGCAGCTTTGCACGTAATTTGGAGACTTACAAAATGTTGACCCGTCTTAAGCCCCCCAAGGAAGCTTTCGATGAATCAGGAAAACCTGCAGTAAGTCCACTCGTTTCTTAACATATATTCTTCTTTTAATTTTAGTATTGGAACATGACTTATTATTATCTACATAATTGATATGTTTCCTTAGGTTAATTGCTATTATTTAAATGACCATTCCACTGCCAAATCACAAAGGCAGAAAATACGAGTAGTCTAAAGTGGCTTTTAATCATATGAGGCTACTAATGACATATCATATATTATGTCATAATCCGTCAAGCCGTTTGAGCTGTAGCGCGTGCCAAAAAAATAGACAAACATATATAGGCTCGAAAAAGATTACCATTTTGACGCAGTCGAATAATATACACATTGTTTGTCATTTGCAGGAGGGTCTCACGCTGGCGGTGATGCACGTGGGCGCGCCCGCGTGCGGCATGAACGCGGCGGTGCGCTCGTTCGTGCGGAACTGCATCTACCGCGGGGACACCGTGCTCGGCATACACGACGGCATGGAGGGATTCGTCAGCGGGAACATCGTTAAGATGGAATGGTAGTGTAGCCTTACCTAGTTATTTACCTATTACTACACCATGATCGGCATACGCGCCGGCATGAAGGGATTCGTCAGCGGGAACGTCGTTAAGACGAGGTGGTAGTGTTGCCTGATCTAGTTAGCTACTTTGCATTACACCGTGCTCCGCATACACAGAGGAATGGAGCGCATAATCACCAAGAACATCGTTAAGATGGAAAGGTAGTTTGGCCTGATCAAGTTATTCGTCAGCGCGAACATCGTTAAAATGGGATGTAGTCTTAGGTACCTACTTGTTATCGTAACATTGTTGATTTGGTAATTATATCGTTCCTACTGTTTCTATAATATTAATGTGTCCATTTCATATAAATAATTTAGACCTAACTATGTGTCTTGACAAATCTGTAGGATATAAAGTATAGCTAATTTTGTTTCATATTTTTATTCATCAGTTTTTCTATTTATTTTTATTAATCATACATTTAATATTACAGGAACCTTGAAGTACTTTTTGTTGTTTTTAAATTATGTTATGTCCCTGGAATACAAGGTCAATAGATGCTGTTTTCAATATCCATATTTAAATATAAACTTACATTTTTTGTTTAATGTTTTAATAAGTTCTTATTAATAGCAATTTAGTCAGTTAAAACTACTTAAAATTTAGTAATTTATTAGTAAATACGAGTTTTATTGATATGCTATACTTTAATATTTACAATTATGTGATTGCAAACAAGACCTCAGTCTCCGCTAAAAAATATAGCTGAAAATGCGTGGAATATACGCAGTGACTGCCACGTGTTTAGGATCTAGTTTTATCATCAACAATTCTATTAATATGTTTCATATTTTGAAACAATGAATTTATTCCGCGTCGTAGTATCAACTGCGTTCTGCAGTCAGTTAGAAATTCACTACGTATGCTTCTATTTATAAAACACTAAAAAAAATAGATGCACTTATAAGTTTTTGCAAGTCGTTTTAGCAGTGTCTAACTAGTCATTATTAACTTTTTGAGCAGATTGTAACAGAATGAAAATTGTATTTAAATCTGAATGAAAAACAGTGTTTTTTTTAAATATTCAATAGATTTTCATCATTACACTTTGCGTGACTTCGAATCCAAGACGGAACCAAAATAAATCACTTACACCGAACGACGAAATATATTCTACCTTTCTAAAAATATTTTAAATGAAAATAAAAGAAATTAAAAAAAAAAACACAAACCCTACAAATATAACATATTATTTTATAAATTTATTTTAAATAATAGATTACACGTCAAAATATAAGTACTTTCTAAAGGAAAGTGGTAATTTATTACTATTTGTTATTTATTAAATAACAAAGAGTAGCATATCTTGCCAAACGAGCCTCTAGTTTAGTCAAATGTAAGGCATTTATTTTATTTACACTCCTTACAATTTGTGAGTGCCCCCATAGATCTTTGCAAAATAAAGATATTTCATTACTTTTTTTTGTGTTAAAGGTCTGATGTAACAGGCTGGGTGGGCCAGGGCGGTGCGTTCCTGGGAACGAAGCGTACCCTGCCCGGGGATAAAAAGGGTGAAATCGCCGCTCGTATCAAACAATTTAACATTCAAGGTCTACTGATCATCGGAGGTTTTGAGGTATGCTTTTAATGGATTTCTTTTTTAATTTAAAAATAAAACAAACAATAAACTTAATATAAAAATACATAAAAACGGGAAATACATTTTACAGTCGTATTTTTCTTTGAATGTGTTTCATACATATGAACATCAGTCTTTCATCATCCATATCTTTTAGAGTGGACATAGGCCTCCTTTGGTGATGCTATTGTTATTAGTCACCACGCCTTATATGTGTGTTGATGACCGCTGTAGGTGTTGTTCCCTCCTCTCTTTCGACACCCATGGGAAGATGAGAGTGCTATTCAAGATCGATACCATATGTAGCACAAGTAATTCAATCGATTTGAATGTGGTTCTTAAAATTTGAAAGCTAATATAACCGTTTACGATATAAGTTGATCATTATTTTGTCCACCAATAGGGGATTGTCTTTCTTTGCTGATTATAAAATAAAAACCACTTCATTGACTACACTTCTACACATATCATTCGCTTATAATATAGTATATTATAAGCGAATAATATGTTATAAGCGAATGATATATTGCTACGATCACTGTAATCGCGTATAGACAATGAAACACATTTTATATCAATTTATTTTACAATTTATTATATATAATTGTCCCCTTGTAGGCATACCAAGCGGCGATGGAGATTTATGACTCGCGCGCTCAATACCCGGAGTTCTGCTTGCCGCTTGTGGTGGTGCCTTCCACCATCAGTAACAATGTCCCCGGAACTGACTTCTCGCTCGGCGCCGATACTGCGCTTAACGAGATCACTGAGATCTGTGACCGAATCCGCCAGTCCGCGCAGGTGATTTGTTTATTTATTCATTTATTTGTTCATTCTTTCATTCACTCGAAAGTAAACGCTAATAAAAAATATGAAAATTTATCTGCTTGATACATATATATTCTTAATCATCTGTTATGTTAAATATTTTAAAATTAATTATCTCGCCATATTATTTACTGTCCTTAAACGTATTACCAATTGTGGACCAGACCCTGCTATTAAAACAACTGCCATTTTATATGATATATTTCTTACAGGGAACCAAGCGACGTGTTTTCGTTATTGAGACTATGGGTGGCTTCTGTGGATACCTAGCTACTTTGGCTGGTATGTGTGCATTTCATTCGTATTAATGAATATTCACTAACGCAATATATTTTAAAGTGTGAGTTGCGACTACATGAGGGAGTCGCGTAATATTTATACATGGTATGAAAGTCGTCCCGTGATAAAGATTGAAAACACTGCCCTGACGTCTATATCCTACGTAGTAACTAACTGCTAAGTAGAGTTACTTATCAGTTAGTTTACTTTGCATTATATATGTATTTTTTATCGATTGTTATACCTGTATTAAATTAAATATAACAAACTATACACAAATAATATGACTCAGTGACACACAAAATATATAAGCATATGTGCAACAGTGAACTAAGTGCTAATAGATACAAAACTATGTAACAGGTCTCGCCGGCGGTGCAGATGCAGCCTACATCTACGAAGAGAAGTTCTCTATCAAGGACTTGCAACAGGATGTGTACCACATCGCCTCCAAAATGACTGGTGGCATCCAGCGAGGCCTCATTCTGCGGAACGAGAAGGCTAATGACAACTACAACACAGAGTTCATCTACCGTCTCTACTCTGAAGAGGGCAAGGGGCTCTTCACTGCCAGGATGAATGTGTTGGGTATGTAACCTACGTGTAATTAGCAATACTTATCCACCAAAACGACAAATCTAAAGATATTTACAGTTTTTAAGATTACACCTAAAATGGAAGAGTAAAATAAGTGGGGAACTGGAGTAAGGGATTTATGGTAAAATTGTTTAAAGTTCAACTGCATCACCACTTCCTCTGTAAATATTTCTCTTATACGTTCGGCGAGTATACGTTTGATTTCAATGATTTGGCACACTTAGTTAAAGTTGAGTAAAGGTTAGTAACACATTTGAGTTCATCGCTGATAACCCTTGTGAATGACACGACATTCATAGGATTATAGACGCCGGTGGATGACTTGTTGCGTAATATCATTTTTATTGTGCGTTGGCTAGGCAACGCTTACCTTGGCGACGGGCACCACAACGTACAGACTATTACATATAGACTGTATATAAACCATAGTTATAAGTACTTGAAATGAATTTTAAATGTTTGATTTAATGAAAGTAATTTTTTATTAAATAAATAGTCTGATAACTATTTATTTAATAACCATTCGTCAATTTTCTTTTTATTTTACGCTATATTTAGCTCCTGTCGTAATCTCGTAATCTTTTGTGCATATTACTTTTACGAACACGACGTTTCATATGAGCCAGGCGTCCCGTGACAGCTAACATTTTCAGTAACAAAAATCTTCTTTAGTAACAACAAAAAAATCTTGACTCCAGGTCACATGCAGCAAGGCGGTTCGCCGACACCTTTCGACCGCAACATGGGCACCAAGATGGCGGCCAAGTGTCTTCACTGGCTCGTGGAGGCCATACAGAAGGGCCCCGCCAACAGGCCCGATACTGCCTGCTTATTGGGTGTTGTTAAACGCCAGTACAAGTTCACCCCACTGGAGGAGCTTAAGGCTCAGACTAACTTCGCGTAAGTCAAGTTTTAATTATTGTATATGTGCAAAAAATTAATTGCTTAATATTTTAACGTACTTAAGGTAATTAACAGTACGCGTAATAATGCGTGTAATACTTTTGTAAAAGAATATAAGGTAATTATAATACGTAGTAGCTCGAGGGGGTGGGGTGGGTTAAGAGGCGCCATGAATGTAGGCGGCACATTTTGGTGGCGGAAACTCTTTTTTTAGCTTACTTTTTACATTTAAATGGCGACTGCCAAATTTCAGCCAAGGTGTCAAAGCCTTAAGGTTTCACCTTAGCCCCGGACGGCACGAACACACGCTACGCCATTGACTTATAATACCACTTGACGATATATATAAAAATTGAATATCTTCTACATAATATAATATGTTGTAAACATTGTTCCGTATTTTTGCAGACAAAGAATACCAAAGCAGCAATGGTGGATGAAACTGCGTCCGCTGCTTAGAATTCTCGCCAAGCACGACTCTACGTACGAAGAGGAGGGCATGTACATGACTGTGGAGCAAGGAGAGATTGACTCAGAGAATGTCATCTAATACTTTTTTATAGTATGGAATTTGTAGATCATTTTAGCTTTTTGGGTCTGTCTCGACGTTAATCGCTCTTAAGCGAAATTTAGGATAACGACCGACATGCGCGACGTAAAAATTTGGGTTCATAAATAAAAAAGGGGCTCCTAATTGAAGTCGAAAAACAAAAGAAAGAAGTAGGTATACTTTGAAGTACTATATCTGCCTTACCCATCTTTATTCATAAATAGGCATGGCAAATAAGTTATAAATGAAATGTGAAGGGTAGTAGCACCTACAAAATTGTTTATGAGAGAGGGATTATCGTACAATAAACGCGAATGTCGGTCGACTGCTCCCGAATGTCTGCTTTCTCTGTACTGTGAATGCATGAATCGGCGTTTAGCATTTCTAGATAATTGTGCTACGAAAGTATTCTGGTTGACATTATTTTGGAATGTTTAAGCAAGAGATTATTTTATATATTCATACTCGTGTATGTTAACTTTTAATCAAATGTGATCATGTGATTTTTAGAGTTTATTTAATAGAATAATCTTTTGGATCATATTGCAAAATTATATATTTTTTACACTTTAGTCATATATTAATTTTAGATCAGTTTATATGTTCCTTAAGAAATCATGTCTTCATAATTAATTATATTATTTAATTTACTTAAATGTTTTTGATTTCTGTTACAAAAAGTTACCAAAAACATTTTAAGTGTAAATATATACTACTTATGTTTTTAGTATATAATTTCATAATAAACATGATGACAGTATTAAAGAATCAAAGAGAATTATTTAAGAGACATTTTTTATGATACAAATCGTGCAAACTTTATGATTAATTATATTTTCAAAAAATAAAAGTAAAAATACTGCGGTCGGCCATGTTAACGCTAATCAGAGTCAATGACGTCATACCTCTACACATCACCGCTTTATTTAAACTTTTCTATGCAATAATGGGCCGGGAGGTCACAAATGTACGCCTTGACGCATTCGTGCTTAGTTGAAAATAGGTACAAAAAAAAATGTTATTTTTGGAAACAATAGACGTGTACCTACATTTAGAAGAGAGTTAAAAAATCTGACATCATGCCTATTGTGATATAATATATTTATATTTAATAACACTAATAGATAGTCACAATTTATTGTTGAATGTTCTCTATTATTGTAATGCTGTGTTTATGTAGCCTAGCGCATAGCAACGAAGATAATTCTCAAAATAAATATAAGACAAGTATTTTTAACAGGCAGCTTTAAAAATGTTAATGGGTTAATTAAATAATGTATTGTTTTTACTTATTTAAATGATCCCAATAATATGATTATTTGTTAATATCTATTTATATGAGGAAATTAGTAGAAGAAAAACAAAGTTAAATCTTGTCAAAATACATAAAAGAGATTTCAAACTTGATAGTGCTAGAGATCACAAAATGTTTTTACATCTACCTCATAGTACATAAACTCCTCCTTGTTTGATCATCTCTTTTTTAATTAGTGTTATAAAGATGCTGCCATGATTATATCACAATTGAATGTGACATGTAATTTCGTACCGTACTTTATGATATTTTGTTGATTAGTTCATGTAAAACGTCTTCATAAGTAATGAACTATTTGTCATAACAAAGAAAATTACTTGTGTTAATATTTAATTCTGCTTAAGTTAACAACAATAAATTTGCTACTTAGTACTTCTTATCGTTTGTTTTCCCTGCTACAATACATACTTATAAAAAATAATGTATAATAAATGTTATATAAAATCAATTTTACACATGGATACTAATCTAGACGTATAAAAGAAATAAATATTAAATTACCATTACACGCCTATTTAAAATACACATATCGCTTGTGTATCATATCGTGGATAATGAAAAGTTAATGTAATAAAATTTTATTACCCCCATGAAGCTTGAAAGAATGTTAATAAATTATTTTGTTACTTCCAGCAATTTTATTACTTAGACAGCAGTTAATATTATTTTCTCACTTAAAATCAATAATAATACCCTGGTAATAGATGCCCTTAAATATTAAAGTACTATTGCGGAGTTTTACCCATGGAACAATACAATAAGTAAAAACAGAACGTCTCCTATTGTGCACTGTTTCGCATTTACCAATCTTATATATAAGCGTAGTTACGTACCACTGTTTAACATACTTTTGTCGACATCGCCTAATTACAGGTACAAGTAGTGTAGTAGCAGTAGTGGTCCAAATATAGATAACCATCTTTATATATATCTTTGTCCACCAGCTCATAAAAATATAATTATAGAAATCAAAAAAGCTAATTAAATCTTTTATTTCAAGTAGATCTTTTATGAATTTTTTTGAACGTCAACAATGTACCGCTACTCCTCATTGTTTTATTGTTACAGAAAGATTTGAATTTCAATGTCAATTAATGCTAATAGAGTATTTGGACCCCAAACTTTATAGATGAAATAATATTTTTTTATAGAACTCCGTATTACAATCCCTTTCTTTAATGGCCTTCGATCAAATAACATTATTAATTTAGGAATTCAGGAAAACATAAGCGTTTATCGATAGTGTGCGCACGTCGTGTCTATAATATTTAATGTCCAACCGAAGCTTCGGCTTCGGCCAAATAAACCGCCTTCAGCAAAACCTTTGGCTTTGCACAAAATGGGTCGAATTTTTTGCCGATGACAAAGGTTTTAGCAAGAGCCAAAATTGAAGGAACTGTAACAAATGTATAATTCTGCGATGAGAATGTTCAAAGCTCAGGGGTGAACGTATACTCCTTTGGGGGTTCGGGACGTCAGTTATGTTTTAAATTCATATTATTTCAAATGTTATCAATTCTAGAAGTAGTTTACGTACAATCAACATAAATCTTTATAAAGATTTTATTTTAAATCGTTAAAATTTTTACTTTTCGTCAATTCGAAACTAAGTTTCTTTAGGTTTTTGAACCTTCGGATTCGGCTCCGGCCAAACATTGACATTCGGTCAGACATTAATAGAAAATATTCTAGCAGTTACAATTGTACTACTCGACCAAGCTAACTAGCCGAACAGAAGGAATGCGGTTTCCCTCCCTGGTCCCGCCTCACGCCCCGCTCTTGTTCTAGTACCGTTCGCAACTAAACTCCCTAATCAGTTTTGATTTCAGATAATAAAATATATAACCAAATATTAATTTGTTGCACTCATTAGTTTTTGTTACAATTTTAATCAAAATAAGTAAAAAAAGCGTTGTTTAAGTATAAATATTTGTATAAATTATTAATGCAGAA
>DWLI01002786.1:0-12665 GCA_018249915.1 Cecropterus dorantes dorantes
GATTACTAAGTTTATATTACGTAAGTAAAATAAACTTAAACATACTAATCTTCAACTTTGTATTGGAAGTTTATATTAAACTTGAGTAAGTTTTACGCCTTAAAGTATTAGAACTTGATTTAAAACAAAAAAGTAAATAAGACTGTCACTATATTTAATTGTTAATTACAACAGATAAGAAACTAAGTTTTAATCTAGTATTTTCACAATGATAAATAAAAAATATAATAGAAACAAAGAACCGATTGCTAAAATTAAAACTAGCAGTCAGGTTTTTTGTTTTTGTTTTAATTAATATATTTAATTTTATATATTTAATTTAGTGGCTTTTCGTCAAAATAGTATATGTATATTTACCAGGTGGTAGAACCAATGTAGTTCAATAAGGAAAGTACCGCCGCCACACCTATTTCTAGCGTGAAGCAATTCTTGCGTTTCAATGGTCATCTGTGATCGACTCCAGGTAGAACCCCTGTTCTATATGAAGTTGCTTACAGATGTCTACGGGTGGTAGTATCTACTTATCATCGCGTGGACTGCATGCTCGTTTGCTACTTTAGTCTAATATAAAAATAATCTGATCTGCCGATTCATTTCCTTGCATAACATCACATATGTCCTTTTTACTCGTTTTCTCTAAATTCCACTATTTAACGTAAAGTTAGTAATGTTACATATAGACAATTGAATAATTAATTCGATTCGGCATGGCAATTGCTACAAAAGTGCAATAACGTTACAGCTGCTAGGGTAATAATTTAAGACAACTATTAATAGCCACGATTAAATCACGATTTACTTTTTTAATTTTATCATTTCTTTCGTTTATCTCTTATTGTTGAATGGAAAGTCCTCTGTCCTATGAGGATTTAAAAAGAAAGAACAGTCTATCACGCCAGCTACATGCTACTAAATGTATTGCTAAATCGGATTTTTCACGACCATTGTGAGATTATCCAAAAATGTAATAACCCAATACCATACAAAACTTGCCTGGTTTTGGTCCAACAGCAAAAGGGGTATCTGTAAAAATTATTTCTCCTCCGTCCAAGTCCTTGTTAGAAACAAGATATCGACCATATTTATCATTTTGAACAATATCAAAGTGGCAAACTTCTACCATTTTGATGTACTTTTGTATTTGAGACTCAGATTTCTGATGAAGCAAATTAATACTGTTCGTTATGGTCACCGAACGAAGATTGAAGCATATGAAAGACTTTACGTTCGAGTGCTAAAATAAGACGCCGGTTATTCGAGAATTGGGCCGGTCGAACTCTCGAGTACGTTCATGTCTATAGCTGTTTATTTTGAATTGTTTCATTCGTCTTATGGTAGCTATAGAATAGATGTAAGATATTACTCATTCCAAGGAGGTAGGTACCTACATGTACATAATAAGAACGTAATATAATATTTTACAGTCTCTACTAAAGATAATGTATTTGCTTACTAATTTAATAATGACTAAGTTTAGTCCCTGTAGTTTAGTGTATTTGAATTAAATTACATTTAAATCTATTGCTCATGAATTTATTAACCACGCGTAGATATTTAATTTCTTATTTATGTTTTTGAAATAATAATAAAATAATTGATTTAAATGTTCTAGATCCGGTACCTATACACTAATAATAAAAGTATGGTTCTAAGAAAATAATAAATATTTTTTTTTATCATTGAAAGGCCTTAGGTATGGCACCTATATGACCCGCGATGATCCACGTAGCGTGGCTGACGCGCAGTGGGTTCTGGATTCGATTCCCGGCCAGACAGACATCTAAATGATGTATTTAGATTTCTGTTCTGGGTCTGGGTGTTTGTGTATTCGACTTTGTGTGTCCATCGCACCCGCGACACAGAAGAAAATCCTAAGATGGGGCTATGAGTGTAGAAAGCGTGTTTTTATGTTATACACAAAAAATAGAAATATGGCTCTAATTAAATATTAACACGTCTTTCCATAGCTTTATCCAAGAGCCATATGGATTTCACGTTATTTGAAATTTAATGTTTATCTAGACGCACTACCGTGACATTACAATTTAGAACTTTTTATTTTGCTAATTTTGTGTTCTCAATGTTTTTTCTCAATTATGTCATTATTTGAATATTTATTTGGTTTTCGTTACGAGAATAGCTTAGTTAATTTAATAAAGCTTAAAGTTCCTTCTGTGAGTGCGGCGGTCGTAAGAGAAACAGTGCCATGTCTTCGATCCGTAAGATTCTCTTGATTTTAAAATATAAACGGAAATATTCAGTAAATTTTGAGACTCGTTTAAGATGCCACCATTCTCATATTTACGAGTATTTCTGGCTAATAACAGTATCTTTAAGCGTTGCTGAGTTCTGGTTGAAGTGTAAGGTAAGACAGAAACTCTTTATAAAGCGTTTATAGATGTCCATCGATCTTAATTAATTCCATAAAAAGCGCTCCTCACTTAAATATACAATTGTAGGTTCACTGCCTATAATTAAATATATTGGAAATAAATTTATCAACGGTGTTTATAATTGGGATATTAATGTTAGTTGTTCAATAATAAGTTCTATTGTTTACCAAGGTATCCATTTTACTTTCCATAGGATGGTACTATGGGTCAGATGGAAATATGTATGGATGAGCATGGTCACAAAATTGAATGTCCTCGGGGATTCGACGATGAAGATGCAGGAACACTTGAAAACTGCCCTGTACGTAAATTCCTTATGTTAAAATATAATAAAAATGTTTCTTCACGAAATTAAGTATAACATATATTAATTGTTCTTTTTTTATTGCGTTCTTTTTACAGTCATCATGATTGTTATTATGAGGTCGGTAAGAGAGAATGCTTGCCCTTGCTGATTTTGCCGAAAGTGGCAGTTTTCTTTTTAATTTAATGGTTATGCAGTAATTAGTTATCTTTACCGAAAATTACAAAAAACAAAATAGTTTGAAGTATATACTTGTCGAATCAACTAATGGGAATAATTGTTATTGTAAGGATATGACGATATTAATTCTAAGTGTAAGACATAAATCTCTACTATGATAATTAGGGTGGTGGTTCAGATCCACTCTAAGTCTTCAGTGAAAGTTTAATGAAAATAATTTCATAAGATAATTCAGTTTATAGTATCGAATTATGTATGAAAAAAATGCCCAAGAAATAAAAGTGTGCTTCAGTATTAATTGCAGGGGAGTAACCAGAAAAACTAATATCCGACAGAGGGTCATTAAATCTAAAACGCATCAACGACACGATATCTTTCATATTTTTGTTGGCAATACAGACACACCTATTTAAATTTCCCGGGTATTAGACATACTTGGTACTTTTGATAATATCAACTACATTTATTGCACTAAATAATCATTTAAAATAAAATCCTAGATTTATAAAGTACTCAATATATATTTCTTGTATTTTTTTTATTCTTATCATTTCAATAAAAAATATTATATTCAATTTGACTTCATCTACCGGAATGCGAATTTGTCTTATCAAATCTAGTAAGTCAATAAGTGACTTTTATTTTTTTTCTCTTATTTCCACCACTATATTATGAAAATTGTAATGTGTAATATCAAACAAAGATTTTAATGGTATAAAATAAAAACCAGTGATATGAATTCGTTTTTATATAACTTACCAAAGACAATATCAATAACGTTATTTCCGCTGCGTGAACTCCCTCTAGGCGCTACTTTCGCGAATTAGAATTGTCTTGTGGTGTGGTGCAGAAAGGTGGAATTATTGCCAAGAATTCTCTGAATTCTATATACCTAGTTTCGTTTAGTGAATTAATTTAATTCATAGTAAGTATATACTGTATATTTTTGTTGGCCCGAGTTGTAATTATGTTGGATTAGGTTCTTATTAGGTTACAGTAAGGGGTTTAGCCGGGGAAGGTATTGACGTCACACACGTGATTTTTGCTAATTTTTACATATTCTACGTAATTTATGTTTAAAATATATGCTTCAACATATGTTTAGTTACCACGGGTATTGATTCGTTCACCAGTAATTGATGATTTGATTAATTTGTCACTTTTCAGTTTTATCGGTAGCGTGTGCGATTTCGTTCTTTGGCACCTAATTCTGTGACTTTTGACAAAAGGTCAAGTTTACGGTCGCCGTATACGAGTATCTCCTTTAAAATACCATAGGGGACATACTAGCCGTCAGAATTTACATGAGTAATAGACGAGACCTCGACGAATGACTCGCTCGTTATGTAATACCGTTGCTGAAAGTGGCTTGTAAATAGTATAGATAAATGCGAAGTCCCATACGGCCCTGACACAGCTGGCACACTTTGTTAATTATGACTCTTGCTCCCTTGTATTAAATGTCATACCTGCATTTTGTCTGGTTTTTCTGTTGACTTTTTGTCCGCTTTTATTTACCTATTTTTATGACTATTATTAGATGCGTCTTCACGGTCATTAAACTCTAAAAGTAATAAATAAAAAGGAAAATTATACGGACTTTTCTAGAATTATTATTTTTTTTATTAAAAATACAGTTAAGGTAAAAAATTAAAATAAAATCCAAGCGGATATTCTTGACACCGGTAATTTATTAAAGTTTTAATTCACAGGGTAAAATGGCCCCCCCATACTACGCCGATCTGGGAAAGAAGGCAAATGATGTCTTCGGCAAAGGATACCACTTTGGTGTGTTCAAACTAGACCTGAAGACCAAGAGCGAATCTGGTGTTGAATTCAGCAGTGGTATTACCTCCAACCAGGAGAGTGGAAAGGTAAAACTAGACTATGAGTAATTTACACCCCTTTAATTTTACTTAAATAATGTACAATGAAAGTAAAATTTGTGATACAATGAAATTAAATGATACAATGAAAATGAAATTTGTGAGTTAGTATATTTCCCTCATTATATTATTGTTTCTTGCAGGTATTTGGTAGCCTTTCCTCCAAATATGTAGTGAAAGATTATGGCCTAACGTTCACAGAAAAGTGGAACACTGACAACACATTGGCTGCAGATATCACTATTCAGGATAAAATTGCTGATGGCCTTAAGGTCACACTTGAAGGCACCTTCGCACCACAGACAGGGTAAAAAATTTAAATGCTGCATGTATTAAAACCCATCCAAATTTTATATTCTAAGTCCCAGTTATAATAAATCCCTTTTTTTATTGTAGAAGCAAGACTGGCAAGCTCAAAACCTCTTTTGCCAATGATACCGTAGCTGTGAACACCAACTTTGATCTGGATATGGCTGGCCCCATCGTGGATGTAGCCGCTGTCTTGAAATACCAAGGCTGGCTGGCTGGTGCCAACACACAGTTCGATACACAGAAGGCGAAGTTCTCAAAGAACAACTTTGCCTTTGGTTACCAGACTAATGAGTTTGCCGTCCACACCAATGTGTAAGTATTGATTATACAAACATGTTGGATTTTTTTTTAAACATTCTAATTCTTTCTGGAAAGATTTGATTTGTAATTTTCTGAGGCAGCCACTAAAATATACGCATTTAAGTTTAATCATACACCTTGTAGAGAATCAAACCCAATATTTTTGTAACATAAGGTTGATAGTTAAAAAATCAGTTTTTAATGATTAAATCATTTTAATTTTATATATTAGTCATAAGATACAAGTATCTCCTTGACATAATTGCACATAAAAACTATGCAAATATTGAATATTCGAATTTACACAGTCATTTGCAAAAACATGTAAGTATATAAATGGCTAAAGTAGGTCATAGAAATAAAACAGTATCCATCTGTCTATTACTTGTATTGATTTTATGGTATTGCATAACACTCATGGCTGACAGTTGTAAGCTTAGCAAGGATGTCATCTTCCTTTTGTTATAATAGTAACCAGTTACAACTAGTATTAAGTGCTTTAACCATTCGGATACTTGAGATGACAGATTCATAAGAAATTTTATGCATTCAGTAAAATGTCGCAGCAGTTATATAGGATCATATTAAACAGTTTTTCTGCTTGATTTAAGAATAAAATGGTTTATTCTCAATTCGTGAAGAAATAGTGTTAAAATAAAATGTAATTGGTTCATGGATATTAAAATTCTTAGTAACAAAAGAGTAAATAATCAACATATAAAGTACATTATTGTGTACATATAACATTTATTACCATTTGCTTCAAATTGCAATGATGGTGATTGTACAGTGACAATGGCAAGGACTTCGGAGGCTCCATCTACCAGAAGGTGTCAGACAAGTTGGACTGCGGTGTCAGCATGAAGTGGACGGCGGGCTCCTCGGACACGCTGTTCGGCGTCGGCGCCAAGTTCGCGCTGGACCAGGACGCTTCCTTGCACGCCAAGCTCAACAACAAGTCCCTCATCGGACTTGGCTACCAACAGAAACTTCGTCCAGGTGTGTTGATATTATATTAAAATTTTAAGTGTCAATAACTTAAAAGAACTTCTTTTACATTGGAATATTCATTTTCTTATCGAATAATTTTTCTCAAATGTTTAGATCTTAATATTTATGAACGCTTATTTAGCGCGTTAGTATTTGTGTACACTAAGTCATTTTGTTTTCCTTATAAAAAGCTGAGATAGTCTTTATTTATAGTTCTTTAATAAAAATAAGTTCCTATGTATCATATGAATATTTCCTGTCACGATAATAAAGATTGCACTGCCTATTGTTATCAGTTATCGTACGATCTTTTATTGTTCTACATTGTTGTCACGCATCATTGCGTTATCTGTGCGTTATCTGAAAATTTGCGGAGTCAGATGATTTGAGAGTGCGTATTATGTAACATGTTTTGTCGTTTTGCAGGTGTGACTCTGACGCTGTCGGCGGCCATCGACGGCCAGAACTTCAACGCTGGCGGCCACAAAGTGGGCGTCGCCCTCGAGTTGGAACCCTAGGCATTTATTGGAGCCACCGGCTTTTAGACTTGTAGATAATACGTAATGCCACACGCTGTTATAAATAACAGATGGAAACAACTAAATCAACTTAACATTTTCTTCATATGTAATGTATTCGAGCGTTTGACGCAACACGATTGTTCAATTTCACTATGCGTGTTTCTCGTGTAAACGGTTGAGAGTCTTCGTCAAAATAAAATTTCACGACAGATTCACAGCTTTCCTATAAAATAGATGTTAGCGTTCTTCTATATTACGTATGTCTGAGCTGAGCACGCGGCGTTTCGAGCATCCCTAATATATTTGCTAAATAATTTTATCGAATTCAAGTAACGTTATTACTGTCAGTCGACAATGTCTTGTAAATAAACACCAGTGGTGTACACCTGTATTGATTGATTGAGAATAAAAATGAATAGTCTGTTGGAATCAACACTTTTTTGTGTCTATTATTATCCCTCCTATTATGACAGGTATTGTAAGCAATTTAAAACTGTAATTATTATTTATGATAGACTGGATTACAGTTCCAGCGTTTATATTATTACTATTTTATGCCACGGTTAGAATTTTCAATTAATCATTCATTCAACTTACTACTTTCACCACAAACACTTTTATTTTTGCTCCAGATTTAACAGTAAAATAGAAAGTAGCCGCATTGGCGTCATTGTATATATTTGGTTCATAAGGCAATAAAAATTAAATCAATATTGGAACAAATAACTACATCAATTAAAGACTGGATATATCCTATAAATCTACATAAGTTTATTAGGACTTTCAACCGCTCCCTAAAGTTGGAGATACAATATAAATCCCCAAACAAGTGTGAAATACATTATAAAGTACTCTGGCGGAAGGGACTTCCTGTGCTACGGCATTCATTGCGATCGTAAGGAAGTATAACACTTCTGATAAAGTACCGTTTCTGAATTAGATGCAATTGGCGAGCGTAACAAGAGTCCTTACCCGACGGCCATAAGCTGTATCCCAAGGAAAATCTCTGCGCTGCATAGCGTTATAACAAGAGAATTGACCTCTGCAACTTATCGAAATTACGATTGAAGCAAATCCTTTTAGTCGCAAGGTACAGCGCTGGTCCACATCCCGCCTAACGCAGGAAGTGCGTATATTACACGAATCGGTTTAATATGTCAATTGTAATAACTTTGTTATGGTACTACATAATGATACCGAGTCTTATATATATAAATTCACAAAAGTATTTTTATTATACAAACTCATGTCAACTAGTTTTTGATGTATTCGATTATGAAAATGGGCCATTTTAGTCCAGACTGAATCGTTCGTTAATTTACATTAAGGATCACTTCCCGAGAGTTTAAGATAAAAATGAAACGTTTCATGAAAGGTGTCTTTGGTTATCAATTTGACGAAAAATAGTTGCTATTGTTGCTATAGCAATTTGATAATAATAGTTTGCGAATTCCAAGAACTAAGAATTAATAATAATAATATGTATAATAACTAACATATATAATTTTTCAAAAAAATAGACATGATTTATGATATATTTTTATTATTAAATAAGAAAGTGACAATACTAGTGACTACTGAATCATTTCTTCTTCCATAAGCTTGGCCATCCACTCCGGTTCGGCGGCAGCAATCTTCTCTATCAGACTGTTAACTTGGTAACACAGGCTCTGGATTTGTTTGTCCCACTGCGGCAGTATCTCACGGGCTGCATAAAAATATTGTAACTATAACGTATAGTATAACAAGTTTGAAAGGGTTTGGTTCCACCATTGTTTCATTTATTTTTAGCCTTTAAGAAATTAATGCGTTTCGTTGAAGGGTGTGAAAATCGACTGAAAGACGAGGTGACGTAGTCCTCAACAGCGGAAATGCATTAATGTAATTTATTTCGGTAAACCTCTGTTCTATATGAAGTTGGTAACATGTTCATGGGCGGGAGTGACAACCCATCAAGAGATGACTTCACGCTTCAATGCAAAAAATAACGAAAAAATATATAATTTATGTCGCAATGCTATGATGACGTTCTGGGGCATCAAAAACTATACCCGTGCAAAATGTGCATTAGTATGATAGTAAGTTAAATTGACAATCCTATTATCCAGTTATCTGTTTATCTTTACGATCGTCTGACATATATTGACCAGATTTAAAAACTTGCGATAAAAGACCGGATAATCAATGGGAAGCTTAATAATCATTACAGAATGTGCATTTAATTTAATCTGGCGATAGTTAATACGTCATTTTAATTTTGATAAACCAGTGTCACTGACACAAGGGTAAGCTATAGACAGGCTATTAATTTCTACAAATGGTATGTATACATAAAGTAGCTTAGTAAAGACTTCTTACATTTAATATTTATATTATGCAATCAACATAAATAGCGGTAACCCACTTGGAAACTAAAATCGATACGTAGACTAAGGTCAAAGGGCAGAATACAGGTGGATGCATGAATTTTTTAATGCCTACATTACCTTGTTTGCTATAGAAACTGTGAATTGTAGTTACTTTCTTTGACATATCTTCTTACAATATGTGGCCTAAATTAGTTTTTGAAAACTTTATTGAACTGAACAAAATGTATGTTACTAGTACTATAAAGACCATAGTTTTTGAGGATGGATGGATGTTTGTTACACATTCATGCAAAAATTACAGATTTGGATTTAACTTGGCACATTGATAGTTTGCCAGAATTAACATATAGGTTACTTTTTATTATTGTAAACGTGACTTAAGCTGAATGGGTCACGGGATTTTAATATTATTAGTATTTCGTTTCATAATTTAAAATTAAAATTCTCCAGTTACTTATTATATTATCCGAATAAGCAATTTGGCTTATACTATCACTGGTTTAACAATTTTGGTAGTTAATAAGGTTCAATTCTATCTAGGATTTCAATCTATTTGAAGATGGTTGTTATTGACCATAGGTGGTAGTTATTGTTAACACTTAATCAGTGTTAGCTATTCGTCTGTTTAATTCCCTTCCTGTATCAATACAAATTGATACAGAAAGGATCCTTCGAAAGTCTTGTAAAATCCGATTACCTACAGTTATTATCTGTATTATATACTATTACATATTTATGTTTATTGCTTGCTTTTTTAATTTAAATCATTTATTAATTTAAACTTAATTTAAAAAAATGGCTTGTTTAATTTGTATTTTACACTAATGAATAATTTGTTATATACGCCCTGCCTATTTTTCTATTCATCCTTACTTTAACTCCGCACCTTAAAGTTGCCTGGAAGAAATCGCTGTTTACATTCTTAAATTGTATATCTCATTGTATTATTTATTTATTTACCAGTAAAGAGTTCATCGTCAACCCATTATTGTCCCATTGCTGGGTAGGAGTCTTCTCTCAGGATGAGAGAGTTTTAGGCCATAGTCCACCGCGCTGGCCAAGTGCGAATTGGTATACTTAAAAATTGGTACAATTAAAAAAACATTACTAACTCTCAAAATGCACGACGGAGCTGATCTGGTCGATGTAGCCATTCATGCGGCCCTCGCTGATCATGTGGCTGGCGATGCGCTCGGCCTTCGCGGGCGGCGTCTCCAGCAGCGCGCCGAGCTCCTCGAACGTGATGTTGTTGTACAGCTTGCTGGCCGACAGCAGGTTGTGCTCGAACACGGCGCGGTCTAGGATCGTCGAGCCGTCCGATGTCGTCGCCTGTACCATTTGAAATTATATATCGAACGATGTATTTGTGAAAAACATTATTGTAATTTTAGTCTTGTGTTATCACTTTCACAAAATTATGTTCGTGTTTTGGGTAATTTATTATAACATATGTTTTTAATCAATGGATGTAAATTTTCGTTTATCCCATTCGATTACTTGCAAGCACTTTGTATTTTCCTAGAGGATAGACTACGTAAGTAGGATCAGTTTCAATTATTAAACTGAAATTGACCAATTAGGAGTTTGGTTTCTATTGTCGACCTTCGACGACCTACGTGACGGAGCGGTCACCACACCATTATGCCGCGCAGTGGGTTCCGGGTTCGATTCCCGGCCAGACAGATATCTGAATTTCTGTACTAAGTCTGGGTGTTTGTGTACTCGTATACGTGTTTGTGTGTCCATGGCACCCGCGACACAGGAGAAAATCCTATTGCGGGGCTATTAGTGTAGCAAGCGTGCGTGTGTTTTTTCTTGTTGTCACTCTGCGCTCATCATTCCAATACGTCATGTTGTTAAGCGTTACTTCGTTCTGATCTGACGGGTGTGCTAGAAAACCCTTAGCACACCCAACTCAGTCCTCAAGGGGTAACCATGTATCAGTGGCCAATTTCAAGTAAGACTCTTACCTAATATCGATTGATAAAAAAATGAATAAAATTTGAGTAAGACAAATTAAAATCGCAGTAAATAACTTTGTATGACTGTCAAGAATATTATATGAAAATCATACTTTTTGATGCGTCTGCATTAATGCTTCAAACTCGTGAAGTTCTGAGCGACGAATAATGCGATCCAAGTACATCTTCTCTAATATAGAATATGCTGGCAGTTGTTGGCACCTTTCGTCTTTGAAGAGAGTCGCCAGCATTCTTGATCTGACTTGACCTGGAATATAAATTAAACCAATGTTAAGGATTATAAAAATATATCTAGCTAAAGAGCCATAATAGTGTTGTTTTCTTTCTGTTTAAATTGTTCAAAGTAGTAAATGACAGGGCCATTTGCTGCTTCGAACTGTTTTGTCTGTTTATTAATCGAAGTTTGTGATGATAGTGGGAGTTGATGCTACACGTTAAGATGTAATTGTCCATTTCCTGAAATGTGTTCCCTCTTACGACACCCACAAAACACAACAAGTAAGGTTGTGGTTCTGTGGACCGATCACTATATTAACTATGGCCATGCTTAATTGTTATGAAGTGGTTGCTTCAGCAAATTTATTTTGACACTCAGTTGAACATAAGCTTTAAAATATGATCCATTATATTCAAGTAATGTTTTACCTGCAGATGCTAAAACAGTGCAAATGAGAGCATTCCTCAAACATGTCATCCTTTCATCCTCATGTATAATGTTGCGATAGGAGAGCTCATTGTATCTTTGGGCAGCCTCAATGAATTTCCTGAAATAATTTTATATCACTAAAAATCTTTGGCACAACAGGGTTTACAAAATCCAGAACCAACTAAATATACATATAATAATAAGAACGACACACAAACTGTTTTATTTTTAAAAATATAGTTGTTTAGAAAACTATTTAAAATTTTTGAATTTATTTCTTTTCTACATATCGTCGTTGAAGTGTTATACCGCGTAAGTCATTTTCTTTGCGATTTTGACACGTTCAAAATCGTCGTGTTTGGAATCGAATCGTTCCATCCAATTAGAACAGAGATCCAAGATTCGACCAATATAAACCTTTAAATTACGGAAAATTAAAAGTAAAAAATGGTACTTTTGTTGTTTCTATATAAAATTTATCGGTTTTATGCCTCTACTCAAAAAATTCCGAAAATGACTTATGCGTTGTTAGAACTTCAACGACGTATTTATATTTATAACATTCAGGTCTGTAATATTACCTATAATAACCATAAAAGCCAATTACAGATTTACAATTTTTAAGTGGCATATACTAATTCAACTAGTACTTAGACTTACTTAGACGTACTTGTGACAACTGGCAATGTGTATATGTGTGTGTGTCAGTTAGTTCATATATTATGCGTTTGTGTGTATGTGTACATATTAATAAACTAGGTGTGCTACGCGGTTTTACTCGC
>DWLI01002787.1:0-12655 GCA_018249915.1 Cecropterus dorantes dorantes
ACCGTCATATATTTGAATTATTTTTCACTTTTCTGTGGCATGGAAGTCGGTGATATTTTTTGTTAAAAATTATTTATAATATTGTTGACAGAGCAGTAAGAAATATAATGTATTGGTTACAAAATTGTTTAGATTGGCGTTTCATTGCAGAAATTGATGTCAAGCAGATCTCGTGGGACACGCGAAGGCTTTTTATCTTTTGGAATTATTAACTAGTTCAGTTTTACCATCTTAATTCTTTTGTTGGGTTTTACATGATTAGGTCATTCCAAATTATACCTATTATATTCATCTAGTAGATTTGAAAAATGAGGCTAAAGCGTGGCAATACCTATAAAAAATAACTACTAAATACAAAAGAAAAGTTTTGTTGACGAAATCCGAGAAAGTGGGGCTGAACTCTTTGTCCTTTGCCTACCTATTTATATACTGACAGACAAATAGTTCTTGTTATATTTGCCCTATTCTTTCTTAGTTACGTAAACTACTGATAACGGTACGATACGGTAAGGTTGTCTGGATGATATACTGAGTAGCAATAGTAGTGAAAGGAGACCACGTCTAGGCAAATGGAATATAGTACGCCTCCAAATCAGGTCGGTTGATGACTTGAAGATGACGGCGGGTAACCGCTGGATTAAAATGGCTCAGGTTACGGAAGAATTGTGTCTGGCAGTTTTTTGTTTTTTAAAAAACACTCACGCTTTCTACACTCACAGCCCCGCACTAGGATTTTCTCCTGTGTCGCGGGTGCCATGGACACACAGACGAATACACCAAGACCCAGACCCAGAACACAAATCTAAATTCATCACTCAGATGTCTGTCTGGCCGGGAATCGAACCCGGAACCCACTGCGCGTCAGACTGGTATGGTAACCACTACGCCACGCGGGTCGTCCAATCGGCGTCGGGGTGGCAGTGAACTGTTGAGGGCTAAAAGAAATACGACACAAGATGCAGTCTTGTATCGTACTTTTTGATGTGTATTGTAGGTGTAACATGCAGGTATGCATTCAAGTAGTTAATACGTCTAATTCTGAAGGAACGGTAGAAATTTGTATAAATAAATATCAATTTGAATTAAAGATTTGACAAATAATTGCCCCAATTACGCATTTCTTTTATGATATATATGGATCCAATGCTAAGTGGCCACTGCCTTCTATGGACGTCAGTAATAATCAGATACGATTAGAGTCTTACCTGAGGTTACCTCAAATACGTTTCTACCACTTAGGACCTTGGTTAAGGGTGCTTTGCTCACCACATTCTTCAAACCACTGTATTGCAACGCTTGCCACTGCTGGTATTACTTCGAAAAGGTGTAGCGGTAGTGCTTTCACAGTCCAAGCACAAAGTTCTACAATCTTCAAAATATATGTTTCGCAATTAAATTTCCAGCAAAATAAATTCAACACCTATTGTTAAATGTTTTAAATGTACAAAGTCCTATTTACCCACAAAACACGAACGTCTTGGCATTTTAATTTACCTACAAATTGATTACACAACTCGATGTGATTAGGTAGTTAATGGTAATTCCTAACCGTGAATGCTGATTTAATAAATTAATTTTATTGCTTAAGTCGCTTTTACTATTGTTATGATTATACTTAAGTTATTTTTATCAGACTGAAGTTGCAAACGAGCAAACATGATTATCCGATGATAAGTGGTTACTGCCGACCATAGACATCTGTAAACAATTTTATATAGAAGATGGGCTCTAGCTGAAGTCGATCACAGATGCGTTGCTACTCCTGAGGACTAAGATGGTCGCGTCATATATAAGTGTGCCCGCAACCACACCATGAGGAATTGCATCACGCTATGAATAAGTGTGGCGGTGGTACCTCCCCGGTCGAACTACACTGGTTCTAACACCTGGTAAAAGGTTAAGATTCCTTAATACGGTAGACGGAACTCTACTTCTAAGCCACCGTGGTTTTTCAGCTAGAAATGTCATACATAGACAGACACTGAATTTATTATAGACTGTGTATAAAGGTGGTTTCGTACTGGCTTGTTCGGCTTTTTTCAGTTTTCTTATTTAAATTATAAATACATACTTACATATGTTAAATTTTAACAAGCAGACTCGGGGGAATTCAGCTTCGATCATTAGTGGTCGAGATTCTCATTTAATGAGGGACACCATTAAGAAGGCTCCTTCCTCTCGGGACGTGGTTGACGTTAACACCATCGACAGCTGACGTTGCTGAACCGCAAATATAATGCATAGCATTACCAGGGGGTCCCAAACTTTTACAGCCGTTGGCGCACTTACGAGTTTAGTATTTTGTCACGGCGCCCCACCCAAGCTAGCGACTTTATATACTTTACAGTTTAAAGAAATAGTTTCTTTACTTTCTACGGCGCACCAAGGTGCCGTGGCGCACACTTTGGGAAGCCCTATATTTACTTTTACCTGGCTTCGAACGTACAGAGGAACGGCAGAGTTTTAGTTGGCAAGATTCCGACATACCGTTTCTGTTCCACCGGGCGGAAAAGGATTCATGAGGATTTCTCCGCGTTAAAAAATATATTATATAGTTTGAAGTTATTATTCATTTGAAAATTAAAGTATAACATAATTATTATATAAAATTATATATAATTTTAGTTGGTTGATGGTTATTGAAAAAATATGAATTTAATCATAAAGTTATCAAGTCTTGTTTTGTTCTCCACCGTCTCCCCAAATAAAATTCCTGAATCTGCAAGGGGTCTTTACTTACATACATACTGATCCGAGCTGATCCAACTTATTCCTCAGGTGGCATTCTAACCGTATGTGGGGTCCTTAATCTCAGGTGTCCTTGGGCTTCAGTAGCCACTTACCACCAGGAGGACGTTATGCTGCTTCTATAATACAAATAATAATAAAAACTTGAGAGGTGTCAAGAGACACCCGGATGGAACGAAGTTCCCTTCGATTAATTAGTGAAGGAATTGTAATAAAATTTTATATCTATTAAGTTATAATATTTTTTTTTTATTATTAACAACTATGATTTAATATAAATACTGTCAGGATTAATTATTGTTATTTTTTAATTGTTTATTGTGTACAAAAACCTGTATACACTCAACAAAAATAATCGTCGCGACACCACACTGTTCAATGTGAAATAAAAAGATGAAACGAATAACTGGCTTGCTTTCTAGATACTTATCTTACATATTATTTGACTAAACGCACTATTTTTTTGTTAACACCTAAACATCTTAGTTTAAGCCAGTTTCTTGTATGGTGACCTCAAAAGTACACTTTTGAAAAGTTTTATGGTAATTATACACGCCAAGAAGAACCGAATACAGTTTTCGGTGGCCTATGTTTTTTTATTTAGGCGCTATGATACTTTTTTGATTATTGAAAAAAACGGCGACTACTTGAGCATTATAAATATTTTTATTATAATTTTGTCACAAATACGCTCAAATTAAGAACTTTGTGCATGTTTATTCTACAGGCACACATACGCGATTCCGAAAAACGTTACCGCAGCAGGAAATGCAATATCTCGAAAACCTGAAAACTTTTCCTGCTGAAACAACGTTACCCCAGCAGAACTCATTTTTTTCCGTTTATTTGCAAAATGAAAACATGCACATTTTTTTTATTCAGCGCACATTTAAAGCAGATTGAGCACTATGTCCCGCTCATATCACTCTAGGTGCTACTTTCTTGCTGGTGTAACGCACACCAAAAAGTGTCGTTAAAACTTTGGTCTTCATTTTTTTTGTCTAGCTCCTTTTCGCAACGGGCAATAAGGAACTTCGTTCCAATAATAATCAGTTTCGTAGCGATAAAGTTAAGCGTTCCTAGCTCCGTGCTAGCTTAATTAGCCACCCGTGAAATTGAAAGGCAAATAACCCCTTTCCTTTGAGAAGTTCAAGCTTTAGGTAAATATTTTATAAACTATTCGATGTAGAGGTATACAGCTTTTATATTGTAAATTTATATTAACTGGCAGTTTAGTTTAATTCTAATAATAGTTCTAAAGTAAAAACTTTTTAATAAACTTCTGATTATGGGTTCTAAAATAAAAGCTGTAAATGTGGAGATTCCAGCTATTCTTTTAACTATTAATAATACAGCTATAGAAGTACATAAATTGTGATAATTTAAACTAACGTCACATTGTTACCATCGGTTCAATAGATAAACGAAATTTGCTGACTAATATCGTATTTTTGTATGGGAATATCCTAAATGTTTGTTTTGTTTTTGTAATTATAGCATTAGTTGTAATAGCGTTTATAGTAGCATCTTACTGATAAGTAAAGGCGTATGTTTGTAACTCAATCGCACTAGAATGACTGATTGGATCTAAATAAAATTTGGCACAGATATAGATTATAGTCTATTATCATATAAAGGGTTTTATTCCGAAAATAATGTACGATCCTCGTGGGATAGATTTGTTTTTATTTTTCACAGCTTAGGGGTAACAGAGTGACAGGCTACTTTTCATGCCGTCTTATTCATGATTATATTATGACGATGGATTAAATGGAGAAAAATAGCATTTATAAATTATTTAGATGGTATGGGTCCGGTCTCATTTGTGCCTTATAAAAAGTAAAGCTTTCTTAAGGGTATTACTATTTAATTAAAGTTATCTTTTGCTCGGGGGCATATGGGTGGTGGAGGTTGTTGACTGTGTATGTCCTCTTTAATAAGGTTTTGTATGTCCTCTTTAATAAGGTGTTATTTTATTAAAATTGTTGAAAGCATAATATCGGTTATATACGTTATGTTATATTTTTTATGCTAGTAAAACCGCTGATATTGCTTAGTAATACAAAAGTGTAAAACTTTAAAGTGTCTTCTGTATTACGTTTTAATAGATACAGCTCTGTGACATGCGGAATGACAACGGAGTCTTAGTAATAATGTTTCGTTTATATCTTTTGGGAATAAAATCCTAAAATTATGTGAAAGTGTCGGATCTAGCTATTCTCCGTCTATGCCCTCCGGCACGCTTTTGATGACTGCTAGATATTTGAGATGGGGATTGCAATCCCGCGAAACGGGATCCCGCTGCTTTTATTAGTTTGCCGGATCCCGCACCTACAAAGCGCGGACTGTGGATCCCGCAAATGAAACATTTGGCGCTAAAACTTTCGCGTAAATCGCGAGTAGCACGAGTGCTATCATCGTCGTATGGGGTCGTCCTATGAAAAGAGAGTACCAGAAGTTCGCCCATGATTATATGGAGCAGGTTCAGCCTACGAACGTAGAAGCCGAAAAGGCATTTTCAGCATTAGAATATATTTGCAGTTAACTCAGAAACAGGGTCGGAGATGATACAATAAATGCCATTAGTTTCTTAAGAGGGTATTTTCATATGTTATCACCATAGGTTGATAACTTTGTAATAGCATCTAAGAGAAGTTGTGATTTGATTATTAGTGATACTAAAAAACTGAATTATTGTCAGGAGCAAATTTAAAATTAAACATTAAATTATGCCATTATGCTAAAACATGAATCTTAGAATACACAGGACTAATTATACACAATATTAAGAAAAGCAAAAAATCACACAAATATCTATTGTTTCTCCTCGCAAATATTTGATTTTATAACGTAATTTCAAAGTTGCGGGATCCCGTGCGGGATTGAGTAATCGCGCATATCAATCCCGCAGGATTGAATGAGCTGCGGGATTGCAACCCAAATTTGAGGTGTATTAACAGGTGCCATTTTTTAACGATATGTCAGATGTCACAATCCGTCAAGCTTTTTGGGCTGTAGCCCGTGCTAATGAAATGGACATACACACATACGCTCGAAAAACATAACCCTCCTTCTGATGGAGTCGAGTAAAAATAACAAACACATGGCTATTCTCCGCCTATAGTCCCCGGTACGCCTTTAATTACTACCTCAAATATCTAAATTAAGTCAAGGCTCCTTAGTTAGAACGCTTAGAAATTTTGAAACGCAGTAGTTCCTTGCTTTAGAATTCGGTGAAGCAATGTGAGATGTTCTGAGCGAAACCACTCAAACTGAATATTCCGAGGTGATGTTGGGAATGAGTAATTTATTTACATAATATAAATTATGTGATATAGAAACAAAATAGCTTAAGGCATTCAGTTGATCAATGATTAAATTACTGGCGCAAGAACTCGGCTAGTGAATTAGCGTAACTATTCAAAGATATTTAAATTTTGCTAAAAGCTTAAAGACTGAAGATTTTTTTCTTTTTTAATGATAAAATCGTACAATACATGAAATTATGTCATTAATCTATCATTCAAAATTTATAGTCGTGATTGTGTCCCCAACTACATATTATGTAAGTACGAGTGTGTACCAAAGTAACACAATGAATCATGCTTTTAAATGTTTGTGAAACATTATGACATTATTGTTAGATAGATTTTTATGTAATATGATTACATTATGGTTACAAGATGCCAAGTTTAAGTACAACATTTATTTATCTATATTTAATTAGCATGGGTTGATTTATGTACACACGTTTATATCTTGAGGATACCACATTCCAGTTGTAATTACAAGACAATTAATTGTAACAATGTCAAAACATTTTCCTTAACAAACCTCTTATCGGAATATCTACATTTACATTTATATTTTCCAAGACGGTGAATACTTTATTATTTGGCCACGTTGTGCCGCAACGTAGTTAAGCCCTGTTCTGGTTTGAAGGGTATGGGAAGGAAAAATACTTCTCCGAAGCTTTTCACCAGAGTCGTCAGGAATAACACCTCTTTTATGGTTACCCTAGGAAATATTCAAATTTTAGCCGGGATTGATCACATGTCCATGGGCTATTTATGGGTTACATTTTTTTGTAATAATTTACTTCTCTAAGTTAATTGACCTTTGGGCAATCTTACGTAATTCCTATTCTGTTAGGGTCTATTAAAGACAAACATAGAGTGCTTCTTAACCGAAACGATACGATGTAGTATACCGGTAGATGCACGCCGCAAGTAAATATACTTCACGTATCAAAAACAAGAGAGCAAAGTTTTTCTCTCTCTCTCTATATATATTATTTATTATATTCTATTATCCTATTCCTCTGTATACCTACATATATAAATGAATGCCTATTTCCCTTGCTTGGTTTTTTTGTTGCGTTTGTTACTGTGAGGGGAAAGTTCTTTTAAAAGAGAAAAATAGTAAAGTTCTGCGAAAAATTTAAAGAAAATCAACGAAACCTAATCTTGTGGCGTTTGACGTAACTGTCAGTCTTACCAATTCAAATCCATAGTTAAGACCTGGCAAAGTCTGTCGGGTCAGCTAATAAATAATATTTATTTTCAGTTAACATGTTGTTCAGTTTTTCGATTACTTTTTTATATAAATCTCCGAATAGCTGTGTTCTGAATCAAATTAAATAAAAGGCAACCATTAGAGAGTAATGTTACTTATTGTTTTTCATTACGCAAGCTTTAAGAACGTTATGAACGTAATAAATATACCAAAATATTACCTGGTTATATATACCTGGCTGCGACGTGGTTGCGACATAGTTTACAACGGCACTGATCGATTTTATATTTCTTTACATACAATGTTATAAGGATGATATTTCATTTCGAAAACAAGTGAACGAATTTTTTTTGGAAAATTAATGTAATAAAATAATAATTGCGGCCAATTTTTGACTGGCACCCTGTTGTCAGTATATTCTCCTAATCATAAACGTAAGGAAAAATGTCAATTTGATTCAATTCATGATGAACGTTTGAACGTTTGAAAAGGAATCACGTACTTTACACGCCTTCTACACTCATAGCCCCGCACTAGGATTTTCTCCTGTGTCGCGGGTGCCATGGACACACAAAGACGAATACACAAACACCCAGACCCAGAACAGAATTCTAAATTCATCATTCAGATGTCTGTCTGGCCGGGAATCGAACCCGGAACCCACTGCGCGTCAGACCGGTATGGGGACCGCTCCGCCACGCGGGTCGTCGGTCCTTTGTTTACAGCAACAACACCAACAAATCTATGGCTTCCGAAAGATTACTCAGTCCGCAATAGTAATATTTAATCGGATAATTTACTCTTACAAATATTGTAGAAGATTTTTTCACGAAAGTGTCGATTATTGTTTATTATGTTAAAGGATGATTCTGTGATAATTTTAGTCTCGATAAATGTTTAGTAAACCGACTTATGAACAAATTTTCCCCGTTTTTCCGTTGGTATCGGTGTCGTGTCGTGGCGTGTCGTGTTGTTTATGTGTAGAACCGCTTATAGCATAGGGTTTTTGTGCGTGGGTGATCCTCTAACGGTAAGTGGATTACTGGATCGTATTAATTATTCAGTGTAGTCAATTACCCAACGTAGATTAAATATCGTAAAGTAACAAATAGATTTTCATGATAACGTACAATTTGCAATTCGAACATTATCAATATTTTTTATTGTTGTTACAGATAGTATAGTAGTGAAGAGCTCTCTCTTCACAGTAGAGTCGTGGTGTTGTTTGTAATTGATATTTAGATTGAGAGATTTAATATTGAGAATTTAAGCCTCCACTAGCTGGATACTTGACGTTTCATGTACTTTAACTCTTCAATGTAATTGTCATAATGCTAAATTGTATATTTCAGGAAGAACTTACATGCTTAGATATTCTAAAACAAGTGAGGAGTATACCAACCAAACATGACAAGCTTGGTGGACTACTTATAGTCCAACCACGCCCAGCAATACAATTGCTATGTTATATTATGTCACAGAAGAATGCCAGAATTGTATCCCTTAATCGCGTTCTACCTACTCTACATTACAAAATACAGCAAAAATATTTTATTTTATATTAAAACATAACTACGAATAACACACGAGTGTCACATTTCACTCAGGTCTCAAATTACGGGGTGTAATTTATATGAAACTAGCAAAAGTGCCCGTCCTTCGCTACGTGACAAAAAATAGGTATTTTTCGCTAACCATTGGAGGTACATAAAAAGTGATAAGGACTTTCCGAATAGAAAGTTAAATATTGTACCTTTGTACTATATTTTCTATAATGTCTGTATGTTTTTCTTTACGATCTGTACAAAAACTTGTAAAATAAAATAAATAAATAAATAAATATAAACGTGGTAAATTTCATCAAGTTTTGCTATTTTTGGCGTTTTTTTATATTTCAAATGGCAATATGAAAGTCTGAAACCAAAGGGTGTATGACGTCACGAAAATAATGTCCATATCTAAATAGTGCAAAATTTAGAAATCAGAAGTAGCCTATATCTGACCAGTTAAATAAGCTACATTCATGCAAAAATTAATGTAAATAGTACCAAAGGTTTTAAGTGATTGAGTAACAGAAAGACGCACATCATCTCATTTTATATAGCAGTACAGATTGTGAGTGACTATACAAGCAAACCCTATTTTGAGGGAATAATTTATAGCTAGAATAATTTATGTATGTTTTAGTATGTAATTTTTACTTTTGCTTTTTTTATCAGACTACGGCGAAGCAAAATGAGGGTTATGATTTTGACTTGTATATATGTATATCGGTGGGTGGGTATGGATGTTCATCTGTTCCCTCATAAAATCAAAACTAGTTATCATAATTAGACGAATAAAGTGTCGTTAGTAGCCTCTTTATTGTCGGCTGGTTATAGATTTCATGTCGTTACGTTACAGCGCTCTCTATGAGACTTCAAGTTAAGAATTTAAAAAAATGTTGTGTGGGGTATCAATGAAAGAGCTTTCGTAGCACAGTTCAAATATGTCAAATATATCGGTTTTCCTTTTAATAAATCTCTATCAGTATGACGTATATTTTTTTTTATAACATGGAAGTAGCAAACGAGTATGCATGAACGAGCACCTGATGGTAAGTGGTCACTGCCGCCCATGGACATCTGTAAGTAACTTCACATAGAGCATAAGTTCTATGTGAAGTCAAACACAGATGCGTTGCTACTCCCGAGGACTGAGATGGTCGCCTCATGTAAAAGTGTGCCGGCAACCACACCCTTCCAACGAAACGCAAGAAATGCTTCACGCTCGAAATAGGTGTGGCGGTGGTACTTCCCCGGTCGAACTACACTGGTTCTACCACCTTTTGCCTATTAGTTGAAACTCGTCCACTTAATCGGGAAGCACGAGGTTGGAATACCAGGAATACACCTCTGAGTTTTCAAAAATAATAATGTGCCTATCAGAAGTTTATGACGAATGCTTTATGATAACGAAATCTACGTGCTTGAAAGTTCTCTAAATAAACTTATAAAAATTCGCAAGGGTTTTACTTGGATAATCTGTATGACATTGTAATAGTATCTATATTTTTTGACTCTGACTCTTTATAGGTAAAGAAACGGAAGCGAAAGAGACTCTTCGTCTTCTCGGCCGAGTCGAAGATCTGGAGAACGTCTTCGCAAGTGTTAAAGGCATTAACCCCAATGAAGGCTACAGCTGGAAAGCCTGGATAAAGATCTTCACGGTGAAGGCCAATCGATGGTCCCTCTTTATCACTCTGAGTTTGTGCACGCTGCAGCAGACGAGTGGCGTAGCGGCAGTTCTGTTCTTTGCTACGACTATTTTCCAAATGGCTGGATCTTCTATCAGGTATCTATGGAATTTTCTGCATAGTGATTTATTTAAAAAACAAAACATAGATTTTTGCATTGTTAGCCTATTAAACAAGAACTGTTGTATATCTAGTCTTGGAAAATAATCATTAAACACTTAAACCTTGGTGGGCTATGGTGTCTCGTACATAAGAGGTGTCTATCATGCAGCATGCAACCCACCAGTTTTGCTACCCCTGAGAACTAAGATGGAGTGCCTCTCAAAAGTATGTCTTCCTTATCACACCCTTCAAACCAGAACAGAACACAGCTGTTATTAGGCAGATATAGATGTGGTTGTGAGTTTACAGAGTGGAACCATAAAGAGTTCTAACACTTTCAAATTAGTATCAAAATGATCGAAATAGAAATATGATTGAAATAGAAAAGAATAGCTAGCCAAAAAAAAATTACCAGGCAATTGTAAGTCCTATACTTTATCAATAATCATCTTATCTTACAGACCAGACTTAGCAACGATAATTGTAGGCGTAACCAGGCTACTTTCTAGTATGGTAGCACCAACAGTGGTCGAACGGGTAGGCAGGCGGATTTTGCTGCTGGTGTCCACTGCATTTTGTTCTTGTAGTTTGGTAAGTTTGTCAAATACTTTTCTTTTAGTTTCTTATGGCTTAAGAACATTATTAGTGGTCAGTGCAATATTTTTTTTATAATATAGAAGTAGCAAACGAGCATGCTATCCACCTGGTAAGTGATCACGGCCACCCATGAGAATCTGTAATTAACCCCAGATAAGATCACTACAGACAAGATAAGATACCAGAACTCCCCCACATTTCTCTGACCTGTGGTTTGTTACTGATGTGTTGCTAACTTTAAGGATACCGGAAAAGGCTTATTACTATTTGAAGAGACGCAATGAAATAATTAGGTGGTAAGGCGATATAAATGACAGAAGCCTCGCTATTAAAAGGCCTAACTTCCTCGTTAATGGTAGGACAACAATTAATTAACTAATTACCAAAATAAATCAGAAAGTTAAATGACCAAATTATTTAGAGCTTATTTATATTTATTGTGTCATAAGCGACGGGTTATATCCCGATGTTCATCAACATTGTGCATTAGGTCGGGATAACTTCTATACCAGAATCACCGGTGTATTACGTTATTAGAGGAAATTGCTACAATTATAGGTACAGTAGTTATGGTGTACACTGTGACAAGGAGCCTTTTTTTGTTCTCGAGAGGGAAGCCTTCAAAAGGTACCCGTGGGAGCGACGCCAGGTTATGTGGGATTTTTACCGCACAAAAACCCATCCGGTAGCCGTCCTCGGCATTACAAAGAGGATTCCGGTATCTCCAAAGGAATGCAACCGGGTTCCTCTGAGCGCGCTGTCCCATCGGGCGCCATCCCGTCGTCCCTCACGGGGTCGCCTGGTTGGACGGTTTGAGCTCCTACTCTTGCCGCCCGCTACCCTGGAAACCCCTTTTAGTCGCCTTATACGACAGGCAGAAGATACCATAGCCCTATTCTGATCCCGGAACTACAGGGGTGTGACAAGGGCCCTAACTGCCTCTTTAATGATAAAATGTAAATTAATTAACAACATTTCTAAAGTAAATCAATAAGTTAAGTAACGAAGACTAAATAAAGGGCTTATTCGTTGGCATCTTTATGACGTGCCCCATTTTGGCAAAGCTTGTACTTAACTGTTGTTACAAATTTGGCGGCGCATGTTTAATCCTGATTTATTTTACTACTTTTTCGCTCGGCTTCGCTCCCTTATCATGGTTACGTCCAGGAGAATCCTTTGTGCTAATCCAGGTTATAAACTACCTGTATACAAAAAAGATAAATTCGATTAATACTTTTTGCGCCTAAAAGTTTATATATAAGACTAGCTGACCCTCGACCGGAAAGTTGATCGTAGAAGGGTGAAAATTGAGATTGTATGTATTTTTGTATGTTGTATCATAAAAAAATAGAAATTAAAAATCTAAAAAGTCCAAAAAAAAAAAAATTAGGGTTGTACTACCCCTAACATTTAGGGGGATGAAAAATAAATGTTGGCCGATTCTCATAGATACCGGAT
>DWLI01002788.1:0-12654 GCA_018249915.1 Cecropterus dorantes dorantes
CATTTCTTGCGTTTCGTTTACATGAGGCGACCATCTCAGTCCTCGGAAGTAGCGACGCATCTTATCCAAGATACTTATAATGGAAATATACATACATTCCAACTTAGTCCTCAGTTAGTTAATCTGTGGCTAACCTTTTAATCTGGGGTTTAATCTGGGGTTGATTAAAAGTGTCCATGGGCGGCAGCTCACTTACCATCAGGTGGGCTGCATGTTCGTTTGCTTCTTCTATACATAAAAAAATCTGTGGCTAAGACTTGATATAATCTGTGGTTGATTGCAGTCCATGGGCGGCCGTGGACACTTACTATTAGATGGACTGCTTGCTCATTTGTTACGTTTGTATTATAAAAAATCAAAATGCGAGGACACGACAAATACATAAAATAATACACCATCCATCGGCAACAATCTGCTTTGCAGCAGTGTGGAGCAGCATGTTACTGACCTCCTCCACTTTAATGAATCTGCGCCCAGCAATGGAACCAAAAATAGATTCAAACCTGAAAGATAAGAAAGAAAAAAGTTAGGTATCTTCATAACATCAAATACCATATAATACTTATAAGATATGAAATAATTTTATTCACGACTGTACCTTGTATTATAATGCCGTGCTTTTATTTTATTTTATAAACAATTTTATTATTTTGTTAAAGCAGCGTTTCCCAAACTTTATTATGCCATGACCCGTTCATGATCTGGTCTCCCCTTGTGACCCACTAAAATGGTGAATCGCATATTTTAGGAAGGGAAAAAAACCAGATTCCAATGCACACAAACTATATTTAAACAATACAAAAACTTGGGATTATAAAATAAAGACTAATAGGGTTTTTCAACTTAATATTTGTTTAAACATGAATGTGTTTTTAAAGTAAACTGTAAACAAAAAAACAATTACTTTAGTTTCGTGGACCGGTACCAGGTCGCGGCCCTCTATTTGGGAAACGCTGTTAGAGAATAGTATATACGAGAAATATGCATATATTTCTATGAGCAATGTAGTTATAAGCAGTGTGTCATCATTATACGTCTAAGTAGCGGCGAGACATAAATATTACGAGTAATAAATTCTCATATTATATGACGTGAAAATTCACGTACAAATATACGGGGCGGGCTGTTGACCGCGGGAACTACAGAATGACACTTAAAAATGCCGTTCTACATTTATATGTGGCGTAAATAACGTAAACCATTAAATATCTAGGGTAGACTACATTGCCAAAAAAATAATAAGTAAACGCTAATGTGATTAGTCAATTTGGAGTCGAGTATGTTTTCAAAGTATCTTTTATTTTTTTTTTATTTTTATTAGATTGGTCTAGCAAACGAGCATGCAGTCCATCTGATGGTAACTGGTTATCCATGGACATCTGAGCAACTTTATACAGGAAATATATCTGAATTCCATCTGAAGTTCTATCAGAATATTAAGATGGTACCTACGTGAGCCGACAACCATACTCTTCTACTGTAATGCAAGGAATGCTTCACGCTACAAGTAGGTGTAGCGATGGTACTTCCCCGGTCGATGTACACTGATTATACCACCTGGTAAACCTGTATATACATATTTCTAATATAATGATAATAAATATTTTGTAAGTGTCAATAAAAATAATACCGTGATTATCACATGAATCGTTTAAAACTTGAAGCAGTTAAGACGGTTCAATGTGCAGGGATTGAAACGCCAAGGTGTTAGTTAATCAAAACGTACTGGAATTAGTCGTATTAATTATATTAGCATGTCAATACACGGCTGGAACAGTTGTATCAGATGTTCGCGTGACAGCGACCAGGTTTCCAATAAATAAGATTTAATTCGGATTAACGGGAATGAGTAATCGGGTGATAAAAAATAGTTTACAATAAATCTGTACAGCTAATGCGTTGCGCACTCGCAGCGCGCGTCAAGTCACACTTCGTCGACAACTGTTGTCTGCGTGTCTCGACAGCTGTGCTCCACTTGCACACGTACTAGTACCCAGGGTGACCACACTTTTATCTATAAAACCGGGCCATTGGTACTACTTACTCATAAGGTAATAATATTGTAAGGTAATAATATGTTAACAAGACCTAAGTGCTCAATATTATAAATTTAAAGATTGTTTTGTTTTATGCTGTTGCACTGCTCGTCAAGACACACTTCGTCGACAACTGTTTTCTGCGTGTTTCGGCAGCTGTGTTTTTTTTGCATATCTATTAGTTCCGAGAGTGACCACGTTTGTGTCTAAAAACGGGACTCGGTCGTAGCAAAAGGAATAATATTGATGAGATAAGAAACTGTTTTGTTTTAAGCATTCACCCTGCTAGTCAATTCACACTTCGTCGACAACTGTTGTCTGCGTCTCTCGACAGCTGAGCTCAACTTGCACACGTACTAGTACCCAGGGTGACCACACTTCTATCTATAAAATCAGAAACTTCGTACTACTAACTAATAAGGTAATAATATTGTCCGCTTATTGCACTTCTCGTCATGACATACAGACGTCACATATATTACCCAAGGTGATCATATTTGCGTTAAGGAATATCGCACACTGGCCGTAGCCAAGGGGATCGGCTACTGCTGTCTGCAAGTCTTGAAAATTGTACGTACACACGTACCTAATAGTAGTGCGTATTAGTCAACCTTATAAGAGAAAAACCGGATATAATTTGGAACGATAGGTATAAAACGACTATGAATTTAGAACTCCGTATGTTTTTTTCGCATTTTCAATGCAAGTCAAGACCCTCTTCGTTTATAATGTGTGTCTTAACTTTGTGTGTGTGTGATAGCTTTACTTGCATACCAACTATTATCCAGGATAATGATGTAAGCAATGAATCCCGATCAACTTGAATACGATGAAATGAAATTGCCACTTGAATAAAGGAAGGCATAAGAAACGGTATTGTTTTGCTCCGTACAGCACAACGAGTCACACTCCGTAGTAATTAGTGTCCAGATTAAAGAGATTTGTGGGTATTTTAACGGGATATATGTATGTAACAGTTGCTTACAGATGTCCATGGACGGTAGTTACCACTCACCATCAGGTGGACTGCATGCTCGTTTGCTACGACAGTCTAAATAAAAATCCGCTACGAAGCTTCGCAAAGAGAGGAGAACGAAAATATAAAATACTTATGTATTATATCTACATCCATATGTATGTGTTCTATCTCATTCTTTCTTTCCTTATCGTGACGCATTTTCGTTTCATCAAGTTTCAAATAACTAACTAATAACATAGTTAATTATGATATTTGTTACGTGTAATGGCGTTGAATAACATTACAATCTTTGCTAGATTGAAAGTTTCGTGTTACCTAACTTCAAAGTTTCATGAAAAACACTAAAATATTTGTTTTTGCAACTAAATTGATGTATTTGTTTTCGAATATAAATTCAGAGAAAATGGGACAGTCTCATAAAAAGTTGCATAATTGGTGATCATGGATACCACCAACTGCTATGGCACACCACAACAGATATGAACCCTGTCTCCTGGAAATACTCCACAAAATTAAAATCTAAATTTACACGTTTTAAAATTGAAAACACTAAGGAGTTGCTTTATGATATTTACTAAGAAAATTGCAAATCTACGTTCCAGGTCGGTAAAATTATTGTATACGTTTCTATACAAAATACTTGTAAAGATGTCAACTCGTTTGAATCATTTCTCTCAAATGGGCGGTAGATATATTAGTCCACAGATGCTTTATAAAATGTATAACAGTAGCAAATGAGCATGCATTGGTATTCTAATGGAGATACTTTTTTTAGGCGCGTCTAATATTAATCCTCAGCGATAGCAATGCATTTTATGCATACTAACCTTAGCGAAGATTTTAATCTTATCAGAAGTTAATTAAAGATTTCCATGGGCGACCGTGGCCACTTACCATCAGATGGACTCCGTGGCGTAGCGAGGCGAGGCGGAGGGGCGGTCCGCCCCGGGCGGCACTTTTTGCAAAATTTTCTTTTTTCTTAACAGACAGTATTCTTTTTTAGAGGAAATGACCTCGAAACTTAGAACGCGGCATACTTAGAAGGCGGCAGCGTTAGGTTTGGCGACCTTTGTTTTTGACGACCTTTGTGTTTGGCGACCAAAAGGTCGTCAATAGCCCATTTTTTTTGACCAGCCTGTTGTTTCTATATAAAAAAAATAGAAGCAACAAACGCTATCCATCTTGTGGTGAGTGGCTACAGCCGCCCACAATCAACTCAAGTTTAACAAAGGTAATATTTTTTATTTAATAATTTGCAACAATTTTACCTTTCAGAGAAGCTTACAAATGCGTCAAACGAACAGACCCCTAAGGGGTAGCTATACCAAAATAACCTAAGAATGTAAAACCGAGTTATTTAGTGTGTTAATTATATCGAGACAATTAGTTTATAATTATAAACAAAAACAAACGAGTGAGTCATTAGACGTGTGCCAGTCAGGCGTCGTCGGTGACGGCGCGCGGCACCGTAATTTATTTCTCACTCTTCTGGACTCGAGTGCCTAAATACATCTATATTATATACGCAAGGAATGTGTAATCATTACGTATATATTTAGGATTATAAACATACATTTGTAGATAGAACTTGAAGTTTTACTGGAATATAAAACTATCGATAAAAATACACAAAAATATTTTTACCACTTAAAAATAGGATTACTTGAGTCGCATTGGCAATAGATATACCTACTTAAGAAATGTTTTTATTACATATATATTAAGGTTATATATATATTTGCTACTTCAATCTTATTAAAACATACGATAAAAAATGATTCGCCAAATACAAGTGTTGTATATTGTTGTTGTTGTATGTAATTTTTTTAATTTTAATATTCGCTATCATAACAGTTATAAATGTATGTAAGCACTCATTGTATTATTTATCGTATCTACCAGAGACTGTTCTTAAGATAGACCCAGAACTGCGGAAAAATCACACTTGATTTTACTTTTATTTATTGTTTTATAAGCCAAAGTTACAAATACTCTATAAAAATATGAAGTGTCTGTCTATGATAGACGAAAAGACAGCAGAAGCTTAATAGTAGTTTCTTGTTTAGCCTGTTAAGTACGGAACCCTAATAAGCTTTGTACTTGCTTGTTTTTAAGTGGCCACTATTCTGAATAATTTAGAACTAATCTTATAACTATGCAATTTCGGACAGAACTTGATGATGGGATCTCTTCTTGTTTACCATTGCAATTATTCGGCCGATTAACCTTTAACATAAATCTGCATGCATTATCTTTAGCATTGATCGTTTTAGTATGTGAATATATTATCTCGCACTGATTCACTCTACTGGTCGGTACTTTGGTTATTTTTGGAATTGTATTAATAAGTTTTCCTCGAAAAGTAATCGTATTTTATGCATAATTTTTATTTATGATATATTATATTGTTATGCTAAATTTATTCGGTAACTAAATCGTTGATTGATCTATCATTGATTTCCTTTGAAAATGTCAAATACTTTAAATAGATATTTTTGCTGTTTATAATATTCTTATACATAACATTTTTTATTAAAGTAATGCAAGTAAGAAAGGTATTTTTTTTAAAAGTGTTCATCTATCTATCCATCTTTCAAGCTGGAACGAACTGTATACAGTTACAAAATTAGTGTGCGACTGTTGTGGTGTTTCAAAAATTTCTATTCATACAGAACACAGTGATTTAGAAGACAATTAAACGTTGTAAAAATAAACAAAGTTTTCTAAAACAATAATATTATCACTGTAAACATGTGAAATAATGTAATCCCATTACTTTAAGTAATTGATTCAAAAGGTATTTTATTAAAATGTAGTTATTGTTTCTCTGTGGGGATAGTTATTCTCTACATCGGTTGATGTTGCATCATAGGACCGCGACTTGATACGGCGCTGACTCAAAAATTTTCGACTATAAAGTTTGACACACTTCGACTTTAGTTTTGGGATTTGTGAATGGTTGGTTGGTTTCGGTCTGGCGATCTTACTTAAGGTTGCAAGAGTAAATGCAAATTTTTTATATTCCTGCAAAAGACTTGAGAACACTAAAGCACAAAAGCCGGTGTACAAAATTCCATTTATAAAGACGCATCAAAACTTGCAAGTGAAAAAGCGCGAAAACAGAAACAGCATTAATCATGATCTGATAAAAGCACCACAGCTTTCATCGCGAAGCTCTTCGATCTACGCGATCCGCACGCAACACATCGGCGCAAGCGCATAGGCGCTAGATCGTTATTAATCACTCGCGATCATAATCTCCGGCGTCGGCGCCGCCCTATGTTTGTATAGACGTGTGGTGCAAGAATAATCTCACTGACATACGGAATCTCGTAATTCCTGCCATTCCAACATGTTGCAACTTCATTACTGCTTGTTTATAAGTCAATCACGGAATGAGGATGTTTGCTTTTGATTTGTAATTTGTAGTGTAGCATTGAATATACATTAGAATATAACTTTATGATGTCATTATTATGATAATTCATTTATTAAGAGAGTGGACTTATTAAATTGTCGACAAAATAAGTCAAGTAGAACTCTTTGTAAGCTTAGAGATTTCATTTTGTTATATTGGGATTATATAGAATAATATCCGAAAATTATTGTTTTGATTGAAAATATATGGTAGATACAAAGAGCAATTTCTATAACACATCTATGCCTACCTAATTCTGAGTTACTAAGATTATCTATGTATAAAAACTAACCTCTAATCGATGGTATGAAATTCGGCCAAGATGTTTAAATGGGTTTCATTTGCATATATGATAGTATAATCACTTAATAAGTTGGTATGATTTTTATTTAAAGTTCTTAGCGACATCTTTAAGGATCCTGCTTGGTCCACAATTGGTGAGGATAACTTGAAGAATATTTTATCATGCTTTCGTTGCTAACTATAGGAAAAAGGTTAAAACATTTATTTCCATATTTATACTACCTGATAACCAAGGTTTAACACTTCTGATTTTGAAAGAAAATCAATGTCCATTATTGGGACATGTTGGATATTATTTCATAGGTGATTTTTTTATGAGGCGACGCTTAGTCTTCAGGAGTTGTAACGTATCCGTGGTCGACTTCAGATAAAACCCTTGTTCTGGCTAAAGCTATTTACCGATGTCCATGGGCGGCATTATTAGGTGGACTGAATGCTCGTTTGCTACCCAAACTTAAAAATAAGCGCACAATGATGATAATTAATCTAATAATTACTAATTATGAATGTAAATAATGATAATGATATTTTTGCCATTGATTTCCAATAAGGCTTATAAATTATGTTATTTGTATACCCAAAGGGTCGAATGTTGCGCACTATATGTTTTTTGCACACTATTTTAATACCTGAAAGACCTATATTCACATATAGAGATTTGATTTGATTTGAATAATGGCAGTTAAGCAAGCTTTACTGTCATTCTTACATACAAAATAATATGCTTATAAGTCGACCAAACTAACTAGAGGAATGTCAAACGTGACGTCACTCGCGAGCTCGCGAGTACTGATGACAAAAAATAGCAATAATGTTTTTTTTTGTGAAATGTTGATTTCAATTAAATGTGAATTTTAATAAATTTTTATCTTAATAATTTTTATATATATGTATACTTAAACAACTATTTTTTTACAGATTTTGGTTAAATTTGTAACAAAAGCTAATACGTACAACAAATTAATATTTGCTCATTTATTTTATTATCTAAAATCCAAACAGAGTTTCGGTGCGAACGGTACAAGGACGAGAGCGGGGCGTGAGACGGGAAAGGGGAGAGAAACCGCATTCCTTCCGTTCGTCTAGTTAGCTTGGTCGTCTAGTTACTCATGCGCAATCACCGGATAAAATAAAAGTAAAATAAAGAGTAAAAGCGAAATTCTGATTTGCTGCTAAGCTACTCGTGATTAACAGATTGTTAACTAAAAAACGGAACAGAATAAAAGCAAATATTTTTTTGGGTACACTTGCACGGGGCATATATTTTGCTCATTATAGTCATAGAATAGATTATTTTAAATATATTCATGTAAGTTTAGCTAGTAAGTTATTTTTCTATAATATGTATATTATTAATAATCATACGTTTTGAATATCTTATATTATAGAATGAAATTAAAATAAAATGACATGAATTATTTTGCATAGGTCTACGGTGGCACTTACAAATTGTCAACTACAATATTTTTCTTACTCTACCACCGGATCGGAACACGACCTCAACTGAGAAGATCCGGCAAGAAACTTAGTGGGTTTGTCTTTTTTTCCTTGTATTTTTTTCTAGTGTGTATTTTTTTTAACCATCTTGATAATTACATGGGCAATTATAGCTAGCTAATAACCGCGTATAGTCCCAAATGTTTTTATACGTCTGGAAACATGTCACACACGATTTCAGTCTAAGAAGCGACCACAGCCATCCATGAACATTTAGAAACATTTATAAACGACCCCAAATAAGATAAGAATTTATCCGATAACCTTACCTGTTGGCTGGATGCGTTGGTACCCCTGAGGACTATGTTGGAATGTCTCGGATAAGGTAGAACTAGTGTTGTTCGACCAGGGAGGTACCATCGCCACACCTATTTCAAGCGCGAAGCAGTTCTTGCGTTTCGATAGAAGGTTATGGTTTAGGGTTTTATTCATATGAGGCGACTATTTTAGACCTCGGAAGCATCAAGGCATCTGTATTGACTTCAGATGTAACCCCTGTTCTGTATGAAGTTGCTGACAGATGTCCATGAGCGATGATGTCACGGCTTACCATCCATTCTACATTCTCTCTTGCTACTTCAGTCTGGTAAAAATATGCCTCCCTAAGCTCAATTTGTCAAAAACACAACTGCGTCTAACACTGCACTATATAGTAGAGATAGGTTAAGCAATAGTCCCTTTACAGTCGAACGGTACCTTTAAATTATGGTAAACATTTCCAAGAGATTTCGAGAAGTCGAGAAGAAGAACGAGTCTTTGATTCACTTTGTTGGTCCATAGGCAGTATTTACCACTTGGCACTAAGTGGACTTCATGTCAGTTTGTATACAAAAAATACAAAAATCAATATTTCCCGAAAATACAAACACGCACGTGTCAAATTTAGTCCACAAGTAAACCGTACTGGTTCCAGTTTCGAGGCCGTTTGCGGTCAATATTTAAACTGCTAGTTAAATATATGGTAAGTGCGTTTTACACTCGCGAGTTAGATTTTACGTACGTTGTACTATAATTTAGTACTAGCTGTTCCTCGCGGTTTCACCCGCATCAATAAAAGACAACATAACCGTAATGAGAATTAACATTTGATAAAATAGATGGTTTTTACAGCAGTGATAAGCGAATAGTTGAAACTCGGCCTCTCAATCGAGGGTCCAAGGTTCGAATCCCAGGCAAGACCACTGATTTTTGTAAAATTATGTGCGTATTAGAAGTTTAGTATCACTGCTGTACGGTGAAGGAAAACATTGTGTGGAAACCTACACACTTGAGAGTTCTTTAAAAAGTTCTCAATGATGCTTTACCAATTCGCACTTGGGCAGCGCGGTGGACTATGGCCTGAAATTCTCTCAATCTGAGAGAAGACCCGTGCCCAGCAGTGGGACAATAATAGGTTGACAGACATGGTTTTTAATACAGTAAAGTTTAATTTAGTTATTATTATGTTTAATGTTTAAATATTATTATTAATTAAATAATAAGTTTCTATTTCATCAGATTGAAGTCGGAAACAATCATGCAGTCCACCTGATGGTTACTACCGCTCATGGGCATCTGTCAGTATATTTAACTTAGAACAGGGGTTCTATCTGAACTCGGTCACCGATGAGTGTCTGACTTGCTACTCCCGAGGAGTAGTCACTCAGAGACGATCGCCTCGTATATAAGTGAGCCCGCAACCACAACTTCTGTCGCGTCTAGATACATTGTTCAAATATATAATGGTCCGTTAAAACATGTTTAGCAGTATTTTGGTTTTGATATAATAACAAGCACACAGACAAATAAAAATGGAAAAAACATATACATATCTAATATTATTTCTTCTATTTTTTTCCATTTTTGAAAATATATGCAATATACAGACATGCATAACTGTGTTATTTAATGTTAGTTATTTTATTTTATTTTATTCAATTTTATGTAAATAGATGTGGTTAAAGATAGTAATTCGATACATTTTTAGCGATAAAACTTAATTTACAAATTAATAGCTATTTATTTCCGACAAAGTAAATTATTTTATGTGCAATCCTTTACTGGACTTTATGTATTTTTTTCATTACATTATGTTCTTATTTTATTTTCTTAATCTATGCCTTCAATGTTTTTCACATAATCAACCTGTTTTTGACTTTACTATCTGCTCTTTCTTTAATAATCAGAAAAGTTACGGCTCACGTGCGGTAATAATCCTCGTACCCCTTCAAAACAGTGTTAAGAGCTAAGTTTTCGTAATAACTTAATATTATGTATATTAACTTCATTTGTTAATTTGTATAAAGCACCTGTGAAACTAATATGGTGACCATGCCTTTCATTTTAACGAGACAATCTTGGATTTACTTCTCTGTTCGAAGGCATACAAAGTAATATGTAAAAACTATGAACGGAAGGCGGAATAGATTGTCGTAAATACCTATATTTAATAATATTGTCACGTTATGATAGACAGGGCAAGTTTATAAAAAGCTATTTCAGTCGAAATTCAATTATAAATCAGATATAATAACGCCTCTATACTTTGGCAATGCAAGTAGAACATTTAGTCTAAAGATGAAATGAAAAAAATTGGGAAAGATTTACTTAATTTTTTTTTGGCCAAAAATTATGCCTCATTTTAATTCGAATCATATGTTCTCCATTGACACCGTCCACGATAGAAAATGCCTCTACTCTATTTTTTAAGTTGGCAATGCATCTGTAAGATAGTTCTTTTATTCTAAATACAATATATTGATTTCATTTAAGGATTTTTTGCATTGCACGATAAACATTGTCCAAAAAGTACGCTGTCCCGTTTTAATTCAAACCAAATGGTTACCATTGACGCCGGTGACACGGTTATGGGGCGTAATAACAGCTCTGGGTACGAAGCTGTCGATCTCGACCGCGGGCGTGTAATGGCGAGACGCCGTTACTTTGTGACACTCTTCCCTGTGGGTTAAGTCAGCGTCTGTCATGCCTTAAACACCATAAGAAAAGGTGGTAATGCTATTTTTAATGAGCACATGCTCGGCACTTTTTGATGTTAAAAAAAGCTACATAGATATACAATACCGTTTGATGGAAACGTGTCGAATAATTACAATTGAACACGTAAGCCTCTTAGGGGCTGATTTACCAAAAATGGCAGATTAGACCCATGTTATTTGTCACCATAAAGTCACATATTATTTTTTATGGCTGTGAACCAACCACGTCAGATTTTTAAACAAACTTTTCATTTAGGACATTTTTTTTATAAATCCAGATTTTAAAACTTTTTTGGGAAACTGAATATTTTTTGGTAGTTCTTGTGGGTTCGCGTCAGTAATGTTAATATTTACAATATATTTATAGCCATTAGTAACGAATAGCTCTTTGCTAACAGTGAAAGTATACTCAAAATAAAAGTTATGAAATTTTATGATCATGGCCAGAATCTATCCATCACTATATCGGCTTAATAACATTTTATTGCATTGTCATCAAACTTACATAATTTCTAACATCTGCAAATTGGGTTAGCTTGTAGATGAAGTTGAGTTACAAGATTTGACCCTAACATGGCGAGACAATAAAAAACTTGTAAGTAAAAGGAAATATTGAAGCTTTTTTTAAGCGTGGTTCGTGTTCCATCTTTGTATTATATGTCCATTTATTTAGGAAGCTCCACGGCTCAATTTAATTATTTCTTAAAAATTCTATTTTATCAGATTGAAGTCGTAAACAATCATACAGTCCACCTGATGGTAAGTGGTTACTACCATCCATGGACATCTGTAAGTATATTTAGCTTAGAACAGGGGTTCTATCTGAACTCAGTCACTCAGAGACTGAGTTTCTACTCCCAACAAGTAGCAACTCGGAGACGATCGCCTCGTATATAAGTAAGCCCGCAACTACAACTACATTTATTTATTTTTATTTATATATTTAAATAAATAAGTAAATGCATCTTTGTATTATATGCCAATTTGTTTAGTAAGCTCCACAGCCCAAGCGGCTTGATCTTGCGTTTTAGTGAAATGGTATGGAGTCCGGCTTATTTTTATATGAGACAATCATCTTTGTCCTCGGGAGAAGCAACGCATCTATGATTAACTTCAGATAGAATATCTGTTCTATATGAAGTTCCTTACAGATGTCCATGGGCGGCAGTAACCACTTACTATCGGCTGGTCTGCATACTCGTTTGTTACTTCAATCCGATGAAAAACTCCGTCTTCAGTGTAACAATACTTGGCGACCGGTCAGCCTATTGTATATTGGCTGTTCTATATAAAGTTCCTTACAGACCATGGGCAGCAGTTACCACTTCACCTTCTAAATCATATAAAAAGTAATTATCTCAGTGGCGATGTACACATCTGTTATAAATTAAATGTAGAAATAGGTGCAGTTGTGGTGCCAATATATTTTGTCTATGAGTTTACCTC
>DWLI01002789.1:0-12653 GCA_018249915.1 Cecropterus dorantes dorantes
AACGCTATAGGCACCAGAATCGTGTCAGGAATCCATATTTTCAATATTCGGTACACTGTCGTTTACACCCTGTATATTAGAGAAAAGTATATGACCTAGTAATGTTACATATACATGTTAAAAGTGCCCCTATTCATCCGTTTTTTCTATTATATATATTTCTATTCTAGAAATTATTCTTTCATCAAGTCCTCTCCGACCATTGCCCTTCGATACTTGATCCAAATCAAGAACAGACAGACAAAATATTCTCAACTTTATCACCATCATGAAAATAGGCGAGCAAGGAATTTAATTAACATCACTTTAATTAAACTGAATTATATTCAGCAGACGATAGTCAATTATGTGGAAGACAGACAAGACGTGAAACTTGTCGGGTGTATGCCAGCACTGCTTATTTAACGACAACTCGACGTCTTCTTTGCCTTATTAAAAACACTGTAGGGACATATTGTATATACAGTTTATTAGATAAATAATTAATTAATGCTCCAGCCGATTATAATTACCCGAAATTATACTCATATATCACTGCGCTAATAATATCATTAATATCAAGATATAATAGGAAGGTATATTTTATCCTTGCTTCATTCAGTCGGATCGGGCTTGACCAGGAAAATGGCTTCCCAAGAATTTGATGGCGAAAAAACAAAAGGCAAATTGACTTATGTACTTGTATTTAGATAATTACGAAAATATTTAATTGGGTAGGAGACTATAACCAATCAGCTACCCCAGATACTCTCGAATCTCCGTTGGCCGCAGGAAAGGGCGATATGATCAGGTACAGGTGAAATGAAAGATGTTTGACTTAGTCATGTATTATAATATGGTTGCCTTTGTCCTTCTTTTCCTCAATAAACGTTACACGTTTACATTATTTTAGAAAGAAGAACGTTTAACCACAAAGTTTCATAATAATTTAATGTCTACCTCAGGATCTTAAGAAGGATACAGATATAACAATTCGTAGATATAACTCTGGAAATCCGACAGTCCATTTGTTGTAATTAGATTCAAACTGCAGGAGTGTAAGGGTAGCAATGTGCAATTTTGTTTTAATTATATCAAATTGTACCAGAATTTCATATAATGGTATACTCGTAAAGTACGAAATGTTAATCTGGATTGAAAGTTTAAATTATACGCAACCGCTATAAATTTTAATTAAGTAATTCATGGATTCAAGTACCTATTACTGGATTAAGTGACTTAAAGAATACATAATCGTCAAAATATATCGTTCACATTTATCATGCACGATTTTAAATAAAATACATATTTACTTATCTAGTGATCATTTGGAAAGGTACGAGAGCCTTTTTTAAAATAGATCGCGTGATATATTGTTATCCATTTACCTATTACCTACATTTATCCAATCTGGCTAAATACCGGAACGAATCATTACATCCGTGTGTTTCTACGACCCCTGCAAGGGTGTTTCGTTTTAAATGGGAGGATGTTAAAACGAAATGGTTTTTGTAAAGTGTTTACGGGACCTTAATTAACTGAGCAGGGTGGGGCGGCCTCACCTGACCTGGCTTTGTGATCCGCCGTAAACTGTAAGAATTCAATTAACATAATGTAATGGGCGCAAGGTGTAAAGTTAACTTTAAAAGATTGCGTCCATTTCCCCTGACACTAACACAACCTATAAGACGTGTTTCAGTGTTGACGAAGTCATTTTTACTTTAAAATGTAACTGGCTGTAAAAGCTGGAGAGCAGCTTAAAACAAATATTTACATAAGTACAAAGAAAGAATTTTTAAGAACTTATTCCCTAAGAAACCTAAATGGGGTATCAGCTTTTGTCATAAATACAAAAGTAGCTAGTAGTAGGTACTTATATGAGAAAAAGGATATACCTATTTAAACCACAAAAAATATGCAGGTACGAGTATATTATATATACTGTTACACAATGTATGATTGTGGAGTCTTCCGGCATAATCCTTACTCTCATTCCTATTATCTTTTTTTAGTTATTTTATAGTTGATTGTTTTTGGTGATTTTAATAATGCCAAAAGAGTTGAGCTGGCTAAAAAGATAGACTACTTATCTGTCATCGAATACAAAATTGACTTTTTCTCTATTGTAAATTATTGATTAAATTGATTGCTGAAATAATGCCATTTTTTTGAAATAGTAAACATGTTAAATACTAGACTAAAGGATAACAAAACTAGACATACCTAATACTTGTATCTCTACTACTTTTACTGCTACTAGTTCTCTCTTGTAACTTAGCAGGAATGTATCTACATTATTCATGTTAAGACACTAAGTAGATACTTAATTTTATGTATGTGCCAATATAATTTAGGGGTTTTATATTAAATATATATCTTCATGTAGGTAGGTAAAAACTATATCATTCACTGTTTGTTAATCACTCTCCTGTAGTGAAATATTTTAAATGGTGAATCTAAATGGCGTTGTTCATTTCCGTCCAATTATTTGCGCTCAATGCTAGATGGATGTTACATTTCAATAACAAACCCTCTCATGATTGAAATGTTTGATTGAAAAATACTGTAATTGTTAAAAAAGTACGCAGTTTGATCTTGATTAATTTTCCATTTAGGTGTTGGACAAACACGTTAATGGACTATTGAATAAAATATATGATACGATCTTTTTCAAATAAATTTGATAACAATATCAACTAAGATGATTTCTCATCGAGGTGGATGACTTGATTCCAAAAGCACCACCATCACACCTATTTCTGCCTAATAACAGTACTTATACCTTGCTACCGACATAATCCTCTCAGAGGAGACTATGTTGGTAGCAAAGCATGTGTGGCCAATCTCAGGTAAGATATTGATCTTATCTGGGGTTACAGATGTCCATGGGTGGCAGTGATCACTTACCATCAGGTGGATTGCATGGTCGTTGGATGCTTCTATATTAAAAAATACTTAATTGCATAATGCAAATTTATTCTGTTTATGTTTTCAACTCGATCTAATTGACCTAGAAAAGAAGAAAATGGTTTTAATAAAACTGCATGCGACACTGGTTTCATAACGCTTTAACCGACTCACTTTAATTACGATTCGGTAATTAGTTTTCCGATAAAACATTTTACACCTAACTTTGAAAAAGGTTAGCAAAATTGTTTATATTTAATAACGGGGTCGTAAGGTTAATAAATGTAGAAGAATATTTTTTAAAACTTTTGCAATTAATTTATTATTTTCAAAGATAATTTTAATTCTAGTTTCTAATAAAAGTTCCTTTATCTAATAACAGAGTATCATATAGGTGACCCTTTTTTAATTATTATCATCTTGTTCGATTTCGGCAAGCTTATGCAAAAAAATACCTTCGTCGTGATTTTTCATCTATGATCACCAACATTAGATACATAGGCTGTAGAATCGTCGATATTCGAATAAGTTGTAAGAAAAATCTAACAAATATATTTTAAAATATTTGTAGTGATAGTGATTTTGGTAAAATCATTATCATTTTAAAATATTTGGTAATTTTGGTGCATTTAGGTAAAATTGCTTCCAAAAGAGTAAAGTTAATAGACATCTTAGAACAAACAACTTAAAACAGAAGGTAGGTAAGCATGTGGATGTAATTATGTGTTATCAAAAGGTCCACAGGACTTCGTTGCGGTACAAACCGTGTTCTCGGCTCTAATCAAATATTTGTTCTTGCTATGCTCATTCGTTAGTTAAACGGTGTACCTTTCATAAAGGATTCGTGTTTAAGTCAACAAGGAGCGTACTTGTCTGTATCCATGAATAACCTTGTCTAATTTGTCTGCGGTTACTTTGTGTTTATGAGTTCATATATATTATGATGGGGGCATTCGTACCAATTTTAGAGGTTGTTTAACCGTCTTTCGTGTTTGCGAAGTTGTGATATTTACTTTAACTAATTCTAATGCTGCCACTGCCTCTGCTTAACCTGTTTCTGCTTAATAATAGCAACGCAGAGTTTTGCTGTATTCTAATTTTGAAGAGAGTGGTAAGAGACCTATTTATACGAGGCGTTCTAGCTTAGCTCTCACGGGTAGCAACGCATTTAGGGCCAACCTTGATAAGACTAATCTTATCTATTGATAGATGACCACTGTGGGCATTGGACAGTGGCCACTTACCACCAGGTAAACCGCATGCTTGCTAATTCTGTATTTAAAAAAAAAGGGCAGCTCATAGACGGAACATAGACAACACTACCTTTAGACAAGACAAATAAACCAAGGTATTCGACATTGTAGAATTTTAAGGAAAACTTTCTACTTTTTAGAAAAGTTCCACGGATTTTTTTTTTTATTTAATCAATATAGCTAAAATAGCAATAAAGCAAAAATACAATTCATCAACTCCACATAGGCTTAATCCTATTCGAATTTAAAAACACCGACGCGTTATTATCCCATGCCTGAGGGTATAACTATAGCTAGTATAGGTAGTCCTGGATTTTTAAGTTAAGCTTAACGGGAAGAAATGCCTTTAATATCATTTTATTTTAATAAAAGGGTGTGTAAAGTAACAAAAAAATATTTATTAACATATAGTACTTAATATTCCCAAATGTCACGCTGCATATTTTTTCCTGCACTCTGTAATAATATTTTCAGATTCGTTCACGTTATTTTTATGTGGCGTTCAGAGAAAGATCGATCCGAGAGCTATTTCTATTGCAGACGTTTTACTATCGCAGTAAACAATGTAAACGTTCACATAAAATAAGAGATATTTAAATTCTCATAAAAAATAAAGGTGCTGTAACGCGTCGTAAGGCGACATTACCTAGTATTCTACCTATTTTTGCCTTGTAACTGTATAGTGTCTCGCACTGGTAGTTCTTTGTTGTGGTACATATTAGTTTTAGTAGGCATAGTTATTAGTAGGTACTAACCTTTTTGTTGTTTCCGTGAGGGAAACCTTAATAAGAACTTTAATAGGAAACTTAAAATAGAAAGGAATATGTGGACTTCTTACCCACTAGCCCCCCCCCCCCTCCTTCCCCTGCAATCGATTTCGGCACTGCGAGGAGAAATCCGGGGTCTCCCAAAGAAAGGCAACCGAAATCCTCTGAGCCTATGGCCCCGTCGGACTCCACCCAGGTGGGCTTAAATAATACACCACACCATCTGGTGTTGACAACGGTACATACCACCGTTCCTGGGATCGGTGGCCGGGCGGTTCGAGCTCCCGTTCTTGTCACCTGCAACCCCAGAAGCCCCGTTTTAGTCGCCTCTTACAACAGGCAGGAGATACCGTAGACCTATTCTGGTCCCGGAACTGCAGGGCAGATATAACAAATACTTACCAACCTACTTACCTACAACAACACTTACAAAAAAGTCTAACAGCGAGTTCTAAAGGATCGCGCTTGTATAATCAGATGGATTCAAACGTACGTTTGCACCACTTAACAATACCAAATAAGTATATAGAAAGTAGTTACGATGTACATTAAACTAAATTAACTTAAATATTTACAGATATTTACAAGTAGGTATTTTACTAGTGCGAAGTTCTAACCTACATTATTCTTCTTCAACACGTGATTCTCGGAAATTATGAACTTATTTAAATATAAGCTGATTTTAGTGACATACCGCTGGGAAAATTACTTAGGTACATGTGAGTTCTCTATAATGTTCTCAAAAGCGTATGAAGTCTACCAATTTAGTAAGACTTTCAAACAGAAGTTATTAACTTGTTATGAACTAAGTAGTTGCCGTTCTCAGTGCTTCCACTCGCTTGAAATACCAAACGCATAGACTAATAACTATAACTTTTCAATAGTACCAAATAGTGACTGAAATCAAACTATCTAAAGTTTAAAAAACGTTTTTATGCCGTAGGAATAACTCATACCTATATTTATATGTATAAAAAAACATAAACATGTATGTAAGACCAAGATATGACACTTTAAAATAATTCATAATAAAATGGTAGCATAAATAATATCAAACGTTCCAAATAAATATGCGTTCACGTATTCCTGAGATGTTTATTTCGCGAACATGTTCTCGTATAGAAAAGTTTATGAATAAACTTTGTTGTTTCGGATGACAATAAAATACACCGCTACAAGCAAACTCTTCCCCAATTCGAACACAAAGTCATTCAACTCCCCGAACACTTCGTAAAAAGTAGGTAAATTTAAAACGAACTTCTACGTGTTTCATATTAATGTACCTTATGAAGATTTCTCCTCACTCCAGGGGTACCAAACCTTCACATTAGAGAACGTGAATAAATAATACGTTATCACGAACCCAAATCTGTTTCAATCGTTACGTAAAATACATATATTTATGTAACTGAATGGGGCACGCGAAATGTCATGAATCTAATACAAATTTATAAATAGTGTAGCGATCTCCGGAATCGATAAATTATGTGCATGATCACAAACGGAGAATGAATGTTATTTACGACAAACGTAGACAAATAATATATTATGAAGTGATATAAAATCAAGACACGCCGCAAAAAATATCTCCTTTTACATAGGAATTGCTCTCTGAAGATTCCAGACATTCTCACGGCGAATACCGGCATTTTCATTACTCTCTGTCATAGGAAAACTGAAACGACGAGACAACGGGAGAATTTAATTAAAAACATTCACTGTTCAAATTTTTAAGAATGTTCAGGGGTTCTATATTGGCACAATATAAATTAGGTTATCTATGCTTCGAATTCAGTGCCTGTGTAACACACGGTAACCAAGTAAAGCTACGTAAATATGTTTATAAGGCAAATATAAACTTCTTTAAATTAGATTAGATGGTATACAATACAAAATGGATATAATACAAAAATGTATGTACCTAGGTACTGTAAGTTTCATTAAAGATTATTTAAGACTCAAAAATATGCAATATGTTTACGGCGCCTAAGGACGCTTTATTTTATCCTTCGTATAAACGATTCTATACACGTACCTAAGTGACTACAATAAATTTGGTTACCAAAAAAATCTTCAACTCTTTGATGTAAATACCACCAGGCTTCCTTAGGAATTGACTACTCAAAATCTCAAATAATTCTATTCAGATTTCGAATCAACAATTCCTAGTTACCTAGCAACAATTGTTGTTTATTTAATGCCGCCACAAAATATAATAATATAGGTAGGTACCTACATTTATCTATATTTCTTGAAAGTCTATCCCCAAACTGAGACAAATATAGCGACACTTTTTAAAATCTAACAAACCATTAGAAGCGTACTAAAGAATTGGGTAAACATACATGCATACATACAAACATACGCTAAAAAAAATATTATCCTCATCCTGACGCTGTTGGGTAATAACTCCTTTAGATAGTACGAGAAGGCTGAACCAGACCTATACAAGTGACTTATTTAGTCGTCGCCATATATATATCCAAGTATTTTTTCTGTCATTGGAACTGAATAAATGAAGGCTGATTAGGCTAAAGAACGTTACCCTCGCTTTAAGGCTCATTACTTTAATTTATGGCAAATAGAAATAAAGATTCCACAAAGTTCAGCACCAACAAGCAGAAATACCAAAACAGAAATGGCGACAGTAGACTGGCGCATGTTATTTTTTTAACCTTGTTATAAACTTATTTTCCACTCCACAGGATCCTAGTCCGAGCTATCAGCTACACCGTGCACGGGTTAATCCCAGCATCATGCGTCTTCGCTGATCGTTACAACCGCGAGGAGGTGGTTCGGTCGCTGGGTAAAGAGGTGAACATCAATCCACCGCTTATGTTGGGGCAACTTCCCGACACTCCCGAGGAACTACTTAAACTTGACCAGGTATGAGAGTTGAATCCTGTATTCATTTCATCCATAGGCGGCAGTGGTCAGCGTGTGGCATGGTCACTTACTAATTCCATAAAATTAAATAAAAAAAAACTTCAGCATTACGTTGTTCAGAGTACTGTTATATAGATTTCTGTCTTTAGCGTTTCCCTTAGATTACCTATATGCTTTGCTTGCCGTGCTAGTCATGTCACATTGGATCTTAGAAGTGGCATCTAGAAACTTCACCAAACTCAATATTCACGGCACAAACACATTTGTTACCGAACTGAAATGTATGTAACATAAATAATGTATAATAGTATGTGTAACATTATGTATATCACATGATGTTATGTTTTGTTATGTTAAAAAGTAAAACGGTGAACACCTGTACATATTTAACATCATTAATTACCTACTTATCAAAAATAATTAAATAAGATGGGGAATAGTAATCATTTTTGCAGTGCACTATGGCGATTTCAAGAATCAAGTTATCGAACCATTCTTGCATAATATACAAACTCCGAGTACAGATTATAGGAGAAATCTGGTGGGAGTACTCACTTAGCCAAACACCTGAAACAAGAATTCACGGTAGAACGGGACAGACAACGTTGTTATATTGAATGGAAAGTTCCGGAAGACTAAACTAAGAATCCCTTATCTCATTTAGCATTCGAGCAGCAAAGTCAAGATTTCAAATAAATTAGCAGCAAAACCTTTCTCGTTGCGATTGTTTTTTCACTTTGTAATTACTGAATGAACGACGCCGCCGCTCGCAGCCGTGAAACATTAATGAGCCCCGTTAGTCAAGAAAGGGATTCCTTATTGGGAAAACCACTCCCTTCGCTTGTCTTTCATACCTTAAATTGATGATTAATGATTATTTTGAACTCTTGTTATGACAAAACAGATGTGATTATTTAGAGTAGGTAGTCATTTAAAACTTGTAAAGTTACTTAAGCAAATATAGATAGATTTTAAGAAATTAATTTAGAGGAACGAGGTATAAAACATAAAAAAAACTGTCCTCGTTATGACAAAAGAGATGTGATTGCTCAGGGTAGGTAGTCATTTAAAACTTATAAAGCAATGCAAGCAAGTATAGATCGATTTTAAGGAATTAATTTTGAGGGGCGAGGTATCAAAATTAAAAAAAAAACTGTTAATTGGTAGTTTCTAAACTTTAAATTAAGTCAATAGTAATAAGTTCCTTCTAAAGTATTCATCATTAGCTGACACAAACATCATATCAAATGAATGAGAGTTGTGTAAGCTCTCAACTATAGTAAGCATTAAAATAGTTGCAACTATAACTTACTAAACCACCGTAGGCCCACTCTCCAATATTATCATTCAGTCTAATGGCTGTCTCTCTTATTCATATATATCTCTGCATAATAATGTTTTCCGAAAATGTAACTGTGCTGGTACTTCCCTTCAGGCGTTGTAAATTTAAAATCCATTGTGTTATTCTGAAATGAACTTACGCCCGTTTATTTAGAATTCATGTTGGGAAACGATGCCTCTTAGGGCAAGTTTGTTCGATCCAGTGAGCTGCCAATTTTCATTATGTGCCGTCAGAGGTACGCGTATAAGTCGGAACTTTGTTGAAAGCTAGCGTCCTGTCCGTCCCTTGCATTTGAGATTCAGTGAAACGTCGGATTTCATGAATAAAACGCCTCGCATATGTGAATTTATCTCACAAAACGGAACTATGAACTGTTTTCGGGAGAGATTTCAGATTGTTCCGCTCGAAATCATTATAACTGACACTTGAATTGAAACAATATAGCGACTGTTAAATCCCTGACTTTACGCCTTGCAAATGGTACTGAATAAAGCAGCTTGTTAACAGTGCAATAAATTAAGGTAATTTTGTTTCGTAATACTGGCGTTTAGTTTAATAATGTACATAAAGAGCTACTAATAAAACCGCTTTGTTTAAATTACACCGTTATGTTATTACTACCTATTTTAGGTTAATTGAGATTGTGTCTTTGAAATATACGTTTACAAACCTATCAAAATACGTCATTTCTACCAAAAATGCTTACAATTTAAAAACAGAAGTATTTTTTAACATTTTGAAATGCGTAGGCGTGTATTGCTAACTAGAAGTTTCAAGTGCTCTGTATTACTAAATAGATATAAAAATAACGGACAATTAATGTTAACGGTATAAAAAAAAATCAAATGATAAATAAAATATAATTTTCGTCAGTAAATTTTTGTAAAATCATATTTTTTTAAACCTTTAATGTAGCGTTATTCAAATGGCCTTTTTACAATAACTGGGCGATTAAGGTCCACCAGCACCAATCTATTTCTGTAACATTATCAACAGAAAACGCACAATAAGACCTGGTTTAACCAAGAGATTTTCTCTAATTTAACAAGGTAGGATTTTTACCAAGCAGGTAAACAAGCAAGTGATATATCTATAACAAACGAGCAACTCCGAAATCTGAAGTTTTGATCGTGAAACAGTGGAGCGGGAATATATCAATAGGCTATCTAGTAAAGAGCTGAAAATATCCAATTCCTTTAATGGAACACATGGCGATCGAAGAGGCTAATACGTCCTTCATTCCTCCTCACAGGACTCCAGCGCCCCACTAACATACTTTCCTGATTGAATTCTAAAAATAAGAAAATAAAGCGATTCCTCCCCTTTGTCTAGTCTAACAACAAAGTAATCGATAATGTGCCTATAAGGTTGTTTGACATGAATGAATCGACAAGAAAGCGAAAAACTATTTTGACGTCTATTCAATGATGGATAAATGTTTTGCGAGCGAAAACCTGTCCAACTTTATTATTGACAGTTCGATTGGAGAATGACGTATGCTTTCAAGATCTTTATGTCATTATTCATGGTTTGTTGATTTTTGTTTTCACTTTTTCTCAACAATCCTAAGTGCTTCAGTTTGAAGCCACGATCGGTATGATTTTGTGAATTTTATATTCTTACTCATTTTTATTTAATGACCCAATATTCAAGTCCTAGGCATATTTCTTTATGTTCTCCTTCATAAAAGAAAAATGATTAGGTACCTATCTGATTTATTTATACATGCTTCCAATTCCTATTAGAATTCACATTAATTCATAGAATTCATTAATATCTATATAAACATTTTAGTATATAAACGGTACCAGATAAAGTAATAAAGAAGACATAAAAAGTAGTTAGTCCTGGGTACCGGCGCAGGAATACTTTTATGTCGGGTTTATTAGGCAGAAGGGCCGTAAACTGTATTCTCATCAGACCGTACGACCCGACAACTTTGTTCTATACCTAATAGATATTACACCTGCTTTGATACTATTATACATACTTGGATGAATTGCTTTTTATTGAACCTTTTTTCAAGTAATTGGTACTTACATGATCACAAGTTGATATACATTCATATGAGGCATTGATAACCTGCTAGTAAATACGTGCCACAATTGTATCGTACCACCACGGGCGTAGCGTGAAATCATACCGGCCGAGCTGCATAGAATTCGCCGCCCACCCATTAAGAAATTTAAGTCAGCAAAAAAAAACAACAACATAAACACAATTTGACACCTGTGACTCTGTAATTAGTCACCCCGTATACCCCTCTCTCCCCCGCTACGCCACTATACGCCAACCACACCACAACGACACCATGAGCATGGACTGCATGGGCACATATGAAATGTCGTTCAAGTCAACAGTCTGAATATTACTGACCATTTTGGAAATATAACGCAACTACTGTTGCCGGCCTCATACGTGACACAACATATGAGACCGGCCACTCTATCACAAATATACTTTTTAATTACCACGTCGCGGTTGTTTAAAACAAGCTACAGCGACATAATCAACGATTACCCACTTTTTGTCGCTACAATCTGGTTTGATTGTGGTTCGTGTGAATGGGTCTTACATTTTTCTTACCACGTCATCAGTTTTCGTATCCAATCAAACTATATAAAGTTTACCAAACTATTAACTAAAAGGTAAGTAATATTTACTTTAGTTAGCAATACGGTACCTATTTATTTGTAAGACAACATAATAAGTAGGTAAATACCTATATTAAGACACATCACAGCTTTATTATGTTAAAGATACAATTTTAACCAAAATGTAAAAAAGGTCTAGAATTTAAAAAAATGTGCTCTAAGTATCCCGTTATTCATGGCCTTTTAAGATATTTTGTTATTTTAACTTCATTTATTAAAAAAATACATAATTATATTGTGTAATTTTTACCTCGCATTCCTGTAAAATTGCCGTTTTTGAATTGTTAGTATCTACTTCGTTATTGGTACAAAGAAAACGCTATACAATCTATTCGGCAACCCCAACAATTATATAACAACTGCCGTAAATATAATACGTAAAATAAGAACATATTCACTGAAAACGAACTACATATCTTTCGATGTACCCACATCAATTTTAATGGCCCACTGACCCGTTAAAGTTTATTATAGAACAGTTTGTTTTGCGACCGCATAAACTAACTAATTATATCGCGCTCTAAATATAAAACACTGGTAAAAAAATTAAGTGTACTTAAAATAAGTACCGACCACATGTTGGTGTTACGCCAAACTGAATTAATTGTCACATTTCCGTTGTTTTTATCAGTATGAAGTAGCAATCGAACGGACCATCCGATGGTACGTGGCTACTGCCGCCTATAGGCATATTTAAGCAACTTTTATAAAAAATGGGTTTGCCTGAACTTTTTTTTTATATAATATTGAAGTAGCAAACGAGCATGTAGTCCACCTGATGGCAAGTAGTCACTGCCACCCATGGACATCTGTAAGTAACTTCATATAGAACATAAGTTCTATCTGAAGTCAAACACAGATGCGT
>DWLI01002790.1:0-12649 GCA_018249915.1 Cecropterus dorantes dorantes
ACTGAAAAACGAAACTAGTAGTTACGGTAGTGGAACATCACTATTTATGATTTGCAAAAAACTAGCAACACAGCTTATGTCAATTTAGTCCTTAGCGAAAAGAAACAGACTATAGACGAAACTGTTCATAAGCCAAAAAAAGTTATAGCGTGTAGAGGTCTCAAACAAGTGTCTAAAGTCACATCTGGAGAACGTGGGCAGCTTGTTACTGTATGTGGAGCTATAAATGCTATAGGTAACCACCTGCCACTATTTATTATATTCCCACGTAAAAATTGGCAGCAACGAATGATAGATGGTGGCCCACCGGGTACTGAAGGAGCTCCACATCCGAGTGGATGGATGACTGGGCCAAATTTTCTACTTTTCCTGAAATTTTTCCATAAGCATGTAAGATGCACCAAGGATAGTCCCACGTCTTATTATATTTGATAACCATGAGTCACACATTACTATTTACTCTATAAACTACTGCAAAGATAATGGTATCCATCTTTTAACTATACCTCTCAAAAATTACAACCTTTGGATCGAATAGTATTTGCAGCGTTGAAGTCATACTACAATACTGCATGCGATAATTGGATGATTAGTGATCCAGGGCGGCCGTTAACCATATATGATTTGGCTGGATGTCTAGGCAGTGCTTACCCCAATGCAATGACTCCTAGAAATATTCAGAAAAGTTTCTCAGTTACTGGAATTTTTCCATTCAACCCTGATATATTCACAGATGACGAATATTTAAGCTCCTACGTTACTGATAGAAAAATTGTGCAAACTGAAACAGACAATATTATAACCGGACCATCTGTGTCATCGTCTATTTTACTTGATCAATCTTTAACGGCTGAAAATACTGCGCCTGCTTCCCCTGCCCTCATACTAAATACAGAAAATGATGCGCCAATTGCACCAGTGCCAATTCCAGATGACGATGTGACTCCTAATATTTCTGATAATGAAAAGGAAAATGATTCTGCAAAATCTCCCCCAAAGTTGCTTTCCTTATGTATGGCCAGTAATAGAGATGCCCTTACGAGTTCCTTCAATAATAACAGACCGACTGCAGCTGGTTCTTCACAAATTAAAAATAACGACAGCCCTTACGATCCAAAACCTTCGACATCAGCATTTGTAAGTCCTGAAGTAATAAGACCACACCCCAAAGCCGGACCGAGAAAAGGATCTGGAAAGGGGAGAAAAAAAGGTAAAACTAGGATTTTAACAGACACACCGGAAAAACTGGCAATCGAGAATGAGTGGGCAGCTAGGAAACAGAGAAAAGTAAAGAAGATTTGCAAAGCGAAAGTAAAAGCAGTAAAACGTTACCTAAATTTACAAGAACAAGAAGTGACGACGTCGGAAGATGAAGAACTACCGCCATCGCCAGACTCAGTTTTAAATTCGTTTAATGAAAGTGATGTCTCTAATAGCAGTAGTAGCGAATCAGAGAATGAAGACGACTCCAAATACTCCATCATCATTGGAGATTGGGTTATTGTGAACCTAATCTCTCAAAAGAATCTCGTTCATACGTATGTTGGGCAAATACTGAGGGAAAGTCATTAAATTAAATTACAAATTTATTAGAGACATTAAATTCGCAAAAAAAATTAATGATAAGATGATCAAGTGGCCTGTTAAAGACGATATTAGTTCAGTTGCCAAATATCAAGTTGTGAAGAAACTACCAGTTCCGGAATTGAAATCATCATCAAAAAGAGTTATTAGTTTTAAGTTTCCAAAATTATTAAGAAAATTTAATATTGAGAAATAAAAAGTGAAAAGATAATTGCTATTAGATAAAAAGAAAAGACTGCTTAACTTTAAGAAAGAATAACTAATTTTTAATTTAACCAAAGGGATATTTTGTTTTGTAGTGCCAATTGCAAAAAATATTTAATGTTTTTTTAGTTTTAAGTAAAAAAAAATACTAGAACTTTAAGTAATATTTTCTTTTTAACAAATTAACATGTGATTTGAGTTCTCAGAAATAAGTTGTTAGTAGTTGATTAATAAGCATAGTCATAAATGTCAAAGAATAGATGATGGCTAGTAGATAAAAAGCAAATAAATCAATGATTAAAATTCCTATTTTTTTCCTTTTCTTCTTTATTAGAATCATATGTCCCCGAATGTGGGAGACTTGTTCCCCCAGGATCAAGTCTTCCAGAAGGGGGAGATCAAGTCAGACACATATAAGGGACACATGATATCATTCCCTATACGAACTTTTCATGGGCTAGTTAGTAAAGTTATGTACACATATCACTTGCTATTATACTTAGTATAACCAATGAAATTCCACATATTTAAGTACCAAAATATTTAAAATCGGATTAATATTTACAAAATAATTGCCAAAAAACAAAAGGATCCCCCCTTTTGTTGTCCCCCAAGTGTCCCCAGTCTCCCATATAAGAGTATAAAACATAATATATTACAATATGTGGGTAACTCTCTGGAAATCTTTCTAATTACTTATTTTTTTAATAAATTGAAGATGCGTTGCTTCTCTCAAGGGTAAATATGTTAGTCATATGACAACGCCAGCAACTACAATAAAGCACGGTTATTAAAACATACATCGTTTTTCTATGCAATTTTTAAACCTAGTTTATCCATTTACCTTCATAATAAAAACATATATAACTCAGCGTTTCATATTGATATATTCTACAAAAGCACATTGACTTCTAATATTAATTCTAGTTTTGAACACTAAAACACCAAGCTCACCTCACTAAATTGCATAGCATTTTTAATTTTGAACCTTGTTTGCAAGATCTCTTAGGTGTGCAGGTCGTTTAAATTTTTTTAGATATTTCTTCGAGATATTCTACATAGAATTTATTACAATTTTTGTAGCCCGCCTTTATTTTCGTGTAATATAAATTAACTTTAATATTGTTATTTATATGCGTCTAGGTAGACGCATACTTAATGTGAATTACACGGATGTAGCTGTGCAGTTTGAAAATTATATAACAAAAGAAGCCATTGGTTATATAAAGTTGTTTAGTCGGTTTTCAGAATTCTCACTAATGCGTCTGGCAACCTACTTAAATACATTCACAGGTTAAGGCATTTTAAAATATCGAGTGGGTCTATGAACGCATCGGCGCGGCGAGGCGGTCCTAGCTAATGCATTAAGGTTATAAATTAACAATCGTATTATTTATAATAAATTCAGATGATACTTTTTTATTTGGGATTAGCTACGTTTCGGAATTTTTTTGTTCGATGAGAATTTAGTGCTTGTGTGCGGCAATAAAAAAATAGAAAAACAGAGTGCATTAGCCTCGCTCTTTAGTTTTTTAATTCCTACAAAGTTTAGTGTAACATCGATAGAAAAACATAACATAGAGTTTTAAGTACTATTAATATTAAATGGCACATGGTGTGCCATGTACCATCTAATATCAGTAAGATCGTCGTAATAAAAACAATGGAAAGATCATGGGGTTTGAACCTCCTAAATGTTGCCAGGCTAGCAAGGCTTTTTTCCTTTGTTATTTTGCTGCTAATTGAGTGGTGCTTAACCTCGGAAATGCCTTGATATGAAAAGGTAAACGAACGGTTCACTGATTTGCTTCACTAACCTGCGTCTTAATCAATAGCTTTGAGTGATTTTTACATTTGCAATTAAAAATAGACGAAATTTTCAATCTAAATACAACCGACAGACCTATTGTTCAAAACTGAGGCTTTCAAATCAAATCCTTTTTTTACGTTGTCTAACAGACGTCGGTACGGAGGTCGCTGACCGCTGAAGTTAGTCTGGCCTTGTGTCTATTAGACATGTCTCACTGATATATATCCTAAATATTTTTTTAAATTCCTTCTTCTTGTTTACAATCCAACGTAACCTTAGTTTTCGTGTAACCGTTATGTAAATCCTAACGTGAAGTATTTCAAAGCACTATCGAAATCATTACATTCGTCACGTACATTTTACGGTTTTTACGGTCGAATTTTTGAAAGTTTTCCTCAAAGTGTCGTTGACTTTAAATTTTTTAATGATCTATTAAATAACAATCATGCTGAGCCCAGGCTTTTTCTACTACACCGCAAAAGTTAGATGTTAAATTACAAGACGTGAGTTTGACTACCTCAATTATAATGTGAACTTACTTATAGTGTCGTAAAGTTTGCAAAATAATTAAATTATAAAAATCATACTTTATTGTAAGTAATATGTTTTTTCAGGTCTCTGCCTTTTTAAATTTGAACATTCTTATATTATAACATTTGTACTTTGATTAACTAAATTGATCGACTATCTATATTATGTGTAACAATTTAGAATCTAGCAATGTCAGTTTGATAAAATGCCTTACTGTGATTATTTTAACTGGCTAGAGCTAGCGCTTTACAAAATGATTGCTAACTGTACCATGTATGTGTGGTATATGTTATTATAAAAAAATATTAGCTTCAGGCAGCGACCTGTAAGTGTTTCAATCAAAACGCGGATGTTCATTCTATTTAAGTTTAAAAAGTTCAAGTATTTTATATTATTATAAGAGTTGGTACTTCTAAAATTTAAAAGTTTCTAATGAGTCACGATTAATGCGCATGATACATGCGCATGTACCTTATATTTTTATTACTATATGTACTTATTATGCAATCATACTCGTATATAGCCTAGTGGTTGACCGCTGAAACTTGGCTTCTTAATTGGGAGAGTCCGGTTCATTTTTTTATGCAAGCTTTGAGTTTTCTAACCTGTGTATATTAGAAACAAATAATCACTTGTGACAACAGTGAAGTAAGGCATGCTGTGGAAACCAGACGCCTGGCAATTATTTAAAAAAATATTCTCTTAGGTGTGTCTATTTGTACTAAATAATTGACCACATTTGATAAGCGCAGTGGACTGTTGCTTATCTCTCTCACTCTGAGAGGAAACTTGTGCCCAGCTATGGGACAGTAATGGGTTAACATTGACTGATAATAATACATACATATAAGTAATGATAGAAATGCTTGACTTTAAACTAATTGTTTGTTATTGTAGCAAGGTGGTAGAACGAATATGGTTCAACCGGGGAGTTATCTCCGTTACACCTATTTCTGCCGTGACGCACTCTTTCATTTGATACCTATATCATGGGTTGCTTAAAAAATAATTGGCATGTCATCTTAGGTGGTCGTATATTGAATTTAAAATGATGTTATTAAGGTAATCATGCATTGTTATTAAACGTAACAAACGTGTATGCAAAATTTTAGCTCAGTCATCAATAATTTTAGAATTTATTGTTTATTATATTGTTTTTGTGTATTATATTGCATCTTTATGTGAATATTGACGATTTTACATGTGATCATGTCATCCACCATCCGTCGCGTGATTTACCGAAGGAAGAAGTTCTGTATCACCAGATTAACACAAGGTCATGTTTGATCATTTAAGTTTGCGTATTTTCTGCTAGGAGAATATCAGGTATTTGAAAAAGAAAACTATAATACGTTTACATTAATGTTGTCGCCTTCAAAAAAGTCGTCATAAGATATTATGCACTTGTGCCAGCGCTTCTTCCACCCTCCGAAAAGCTCCTCAAATTTGATCTTTAAGATAGGCTTTAGCTCTTTTAGCGACGCGTTTTTTGTATAATCTGTTCTTGTTAAACGATGGTCTTTTAAGGTTCACTTTATTTTTGCAAATAGAAAAAGTAAGGTAGAAAAAGTAACACGAATCAATATCTGGCGAATATGGAAGCCGAGGCATCGTTGCTGTTTTTGGGTAAAAAATCACGAAGAAGAATTGAAGTGTGAGCAGGTGCATTATCGTGATCCAAAACCCGTAAATTACTTCACGCAAATGGCGTTGATCTTGTAGGTAGTACTTTATTGACCATTTGACATCGTGGTAAGATTTTATGATGCACTATACCATTATAATTAAAGAAAATAGTAAGCGACCGTTTGACTGCACTTGTTGAGCCTTTTTGGTCTTGGCGATGGCTCGCCAATGGCGTTTCTGGCGAAACCCTCCACTAGTACAATTAAGTCCGAGTTTATGTCGACATATCCGTAATCCATCACCACCTGCTATAACACATTTCACTTTTAAGCAACTTCTTTTGTTCGCTGTGATTTTTCAAAATTCAACAATTTTGTAACAAATTTCACTGTCACGCGTTTCGTACCAAAAAGATAAAACAAAATTATAGTCAGGCACTCTAAACCTGCGAAATTTAAAAAATTACATTAATTTCTGAACACACCTCGTAGACGGAAAACTATGTTCAGTCTTTTAAGATCGGCAAAGCACTAATGACAATTCTGGGGTCGCAAACGTTTCCCCAACTGTGTCTAATCGCCATAAGGGGATCTGCCAGCCAAGTGACTTTATATTTATGCAAATTTAGATTTGATTAGCGTTTTATATTTTCCTTTTAAATTAAATTGCTTAAAATGATAACAAAAAAGTCATAATTCCTTTTTTTACATTATATACTAACTCTTTTTTTAAATTTTGTACCATTTTTTAAATACTCGTATGTATTTCGTATGTTCATCAAAATTTGCCTTTGTATAAGTCGCACCTTGAACTAAGGAATTCATACATTAAAACGTTTTATACTATTCGTTTCATTACCTCTTGTCTTGATTACTCTTATCATTCATAATAGTATTCCGTGGTCTAAAGGTAAATTAGAGCAAACTCAACTTACTTATTGATATCCCTGATTTTGAGATATCTTTTGTACCTAACAAGTTTCAACAAAAAAAGAAGTATAAATGCACGAGGCATAACCATTTTTAATGTCAGCCGAGGTCACGAAGCGACTAGCTGCAGAAAAAACGGTGCCTAACACGCTAAGAAGTAGACAGTCCACAAAAAATGATTCCGTAACGTTGTCGGGCGATGCAGCGTTTGAACTGTGGCGTCTATTTCTGAATTCCGGGTCTCTACCTCCGCCTATCGTATTAAATGAATAATATTGACATTTGCTTTTCAAATTTTTAGTGAGTATACTCAGTTCATTATATTGCAAATTTTAACTACGAGCAAATTTTATAATTTAGTCACATATGTCTTAATAGATATTTTGTTAGTTTTGCTTAATCTTAAGATATTTAGTTGTATATATTTTTTGTATGTATGTGTAATTCTAGTATTAACTTCAAATCTCTTTGTTGTTGCTTGTAACTAATAACATTGAAAATAAGATTGTCCTAAGATATGAGTAATGTACTTATTTCAAGCACATTTTCATAATAACACATGTTATATATAATGTAATGTATCTGTTATGTCGCGTAGATACGTCCTATTATAGTTAAAAATAACATATCTAAGTTCATTGTTTCGTAATTAATCACTACTGAGATCTACATAAATATTAAAATTCATTATTAAAACTTATGAAATTGTTAGCATATTAAGTTATAGTTAAGTATGTAATATTGCTGTCGTTCTGCAACATTTTGAAGATCGATAATAAATAATGACGACACGACTTTGTCATAATATAACCGCAAGCAGCTTTCTTAAAGTCAAGTGTTTTGGACATTGTTAAGCTACCTTTTCAGGCTTTAATCTCCAAGAAGAACTTATGAGCTTTATACGGCTATATTTATTTTTCTTAAAAAGTTATCTAATCCGAAAGTTTAAGTGAAGATTCAGTAATATATTTCAATACGTCATTATTAAGGTCAATATGTCACGTTCCGTTTAAAAGTAAATGCTTATATTAATTCATTACGAAGTCTTCTTACTGGATATCAATTTAATACACGTATAATCATGTTTTTTCGACGAAATATATATCTACTTTTTATCAAACTCAGTAATCATTTATTCCATTAATAATCACATTTATTTAATTAAACTTTAGTTAAAGATTGGTTTTGATAAAAAAAATACAAAAGTAAGAAACACAAATAGAACTTCATAAGAAATTAAAAAATAAAACATTAAAATACAATAACTTATTCCAAAATTAATCTACGTCAGTCTTTGTAGATAGGTACTGACTGCACTCAACGCGTCTATAATACATATGTACGAATGTGTAATACATATACATATATGACTGCGTTGCTAATACACTGTGAAATTTTAGTGCTATCTAGTTTGCCTCTTACTCATTTGGTCTAGACGCCTGACTTACGACTTTTTTGATAGATTAATATTAATACCTAGGTAGTGTGTTCAACGATGTCTAGGAAACAAGTTTTAAAATTATACCTATTCACGTTCCTATAGTGCAGTCAATTTGGCAGATTGAAAGTATTTTTTGTGACGCAGAAACCTAACCTATAGTGTATAAAACTAACATGTTGCTTTATATTATTTATACAAATGTAATTATAAACATCCGTCGTTTACTGACTTTAGAATTATTATACGTGCTATATTGTTATCTCTATCTAATCTAATATGAAATAAAATTCTCCTATCAGTCAAGGTCATACATAAAGGACGCTTTCTATAGTTTACTCTATAGTCTCACTAAGACTTGCGTTGTGTATATCATGGACAAACACAAACACCCAGATCCAGAATCAGGACTTAGTTTATCATTAAGAAGTATGTCTAACCGAATATCGATTTTTTTTCTCTTCGTAGGTCTGATATGGACGTTTGTCCCTGTAATTTCGGGATCAATATAGAGCTACGGTATCCCTTGCTCGTCGTATAAGGCGACTAAATGGGGGCTTCCGGACTCCAACCTTTCAGCCAGGACCGACCCCGGCTCCGGAAAGGACGTACTGTTGTAAACATCTGAAGGCTCGGTAAGCGTAAATGCTCACTGGGTAAGAGCCCAAAAGGGGCATCGCGTCTTCACTCATAGCTCTGCACTAGGATTTTCTCTTGTGTTGCGGGTGCCATGGACATACAAAGACGAATACACAATCACCCAGACCCAGAACAGAAATCTAAATTCATCATACAGATAGGTAGGTAGGTCTAGCGCGTCTTACCGGTATGGTGACCGCTCCGCCACGCGGGTCGTCGGCGCAGCTGCACGCTGAAGACGGCCACCGAGGAAGTTTTATTTATTAAACGAAATTAAAAAAAAGCTTTTCCAATTGCCTTCTTAGAAGGAACAGGGCTCCCTACAAGGCCAATATTATAAATCAATAGATCAAAATAACATTAGAGGTGTCATAAAATCAAATTATCCAATTTTATTAAAACGAAACGTTAAATGTTTATTATACGAGTACTATAATTTTCTTTAAAAAGCTCAATGAACATTTCACCATCGTTTAACTAAGAATATATAATTATTATATTGAGTGAAATTATTTAAAAATTATAATAATGAGTAATATATCGATAACAAATAAACTGCCAATGAGATTTATATAGAAATTATTAAAAAAATAATACCCTTCTTAGGGGTCCGTCAAAGGCCAAAACGCTCACTCACACATGTTTTCATGGTAGGCCTTCGAAGGAGCATGGCCTTCCAGGATACACTCAACTTAATAGGATTTTTTGCTACACCGATTTGTTTTTAAATTTACATACTACTTAGATGGATTTAAATGGATTTCAATAATTTATTAAAATTTTCTCGTCACAATGATTACCGCTAAGGATATTGATACTTCTTTATTTGTAGATAATACATAGGTTGAACAGTTATACTCCAAGTGTCTAGTCGAAAATGTGTTTTTGAATAGGTACAAGGCTATATGATTTTGAAATCATGTGCCTCATTTATAAATTAATATATTTATGCTATACGAAAAATAATTGCATAAATATTTTTCAAAGTTTTAGTGTGAAACAACTCGTATTCGACAAGATTCTGTAAATTAATTTGAATTATGTTTAACTTTTTTGTAGTGATTTCACTGTCTGTTGAATATTTTGTTAATAAAAAGTTTTTTTCGTATCAATATATACTCGATGCACTTCTATATGCTACCGAAAGATAAATAAAACTAACTTTATTATTTTTTTGGTACACACAATGCTCCACTGAAATTGCTAAAGTAATTTCGTCAAATATAATGTAGTTTTTTGTATTGAAGTTCTGAAGCTCTCCTTCAGAAGTTGTAGGAGACGAAGTTCAAATTGTTTTTTTTTATATGCTTGCAATTGCCGTCGCACTCAAATCTTGAAGAGCTCTACCACATATAAAAATATAACGCAATTCATCACTAAATTTTAATGTCAATGATAATTACATACAAGAATGAGTTTTTACTATCATCGTAACTATAACCTATTTTTATCGTAGAGCGGTGATGTCTGGATTATATACTTCAAATTAAATTAAATCTTTAAAAGTTTATCGTTATGCCCAATATCCTAAGTTCCTATGCTATTGCCAATATCCTTGTTTTCAGAATGTCTGTATTACAACTCTATATTTCTGGTGAACGGACAACGATATGCTTAATATTCTTTAGAAACCAGTTAATATTCATTTTCATTCGCCAAAATTTTAAATAAAACACTTTTATAATAAAAAGGTCAATGATTTCGAACGCATAAGCCTGTACAATCACGTTCAAAGTACTTAATGTACTGCCTACCGTTACTATGAAGTTTAAAAGCTATTTTTTTCAATAATATTAAAAAACAACAACTTTGCATGTCATTACCTTGTAATTAGTACAGATAACTTACAATGTTTATAATAATATCCGCATTAATAGTTGCGTATTTATCAGTTTCGTTGATAGCGTATTTTGTATAGGTAGTGAAATAAACAAAAAGAAGAAAAAACAAACAAATTTGATAGTCCAAATAAATTGCATAAGCTATGCTAACAGTAAATAAGGCCAGCGTTTGTGGTAAGTCTCACGTCTCGGCAGTTCTTGGAAGCGAACCCGCTGACTGCGCTGACTACGCCGATGTAGGGTTCGGAAGGTGCATGCCTTCGTCTTGCCACCCACCGATTGGAAACTTGGCACGTTTTACGGGATGTCTTCTTCTGTTATATGTTTATATTATGGTTCATATTAATATTGCATCTTTAAGGGGCATATAATAAATATGAATTATATTCTAATAATTGTATATTATATTTTAGTTTTGCAAGAACATAACGAACAAGGTAATGTATCTACCCGTAAGAAATATTTGGTCTGAATTAATGTGATATAATAATACATATAACTATAAACATGAGACTTTACATGAACCGCAAATAAAAATAAAAATTACATAACACAAATGCACATCAATGTCATAATATTAATATTTGAGTGATAGACACTTGTGACTTTGATAGTACGTACACAAAATTTAAAACTAGTCTTCTATACTTAACGATATCTAGGTATTTAATTACACCTGAACATGACTTTAATATCTTCAGTAATACGTTTTTCTACATTTTTTATGGGTTCGCCTTAATTACAATGGTGCAAGAAGTTTTCCTTAATTTTGTTTAAAATTATACTCTGCAACAAATATTTTCTTATTGATTTATCAGCTAATTTGTTTATAGGACAGATTGTTCCTCAGATGATATATATATATATGTATATGTAATATTTTACCCAAGCAATAAAGTATGCAAGACACTTATAAAAACGTTCATACTAGAAATGGAAATGTTTTATGCACGAGTGAGACAAAACAAAAAGTAAATGCATATGATTGATTAATAATTATGATTCAAAAATGAATTACAGGAACATGACATAAAAGTTTGAAAGTGGTAAGAATTTCTAAGTATTTCAATAATAATATATGATTATGAGGTTTTATTTAACAGTTATTCTGCCTTTCCCTGTTCCTGTGGCTTTTTACTGAAAAAAACTTATTCACAAGTTTATAATACTCGATAGAAGTGTTATTATCTGTTCAGCTTGATTAGAGCATTGTAGGAAGCGATTTAATTTCGCTTGTTATTTTGCAGTCACGGGACGAAACGAAATATTTGCTTTTACTCTTGCAGTACGTAAAAGCATTTTTTTCATATTCTCGCTGACTCTATCCAGGACTTTAAATTAATCGAGTCACAAGTCATTTTATTTGTTTTTTTTTTTGGGATAATAATGTATAAATCGGATTGATGTTTCAACATTTGATGACTTAAATCTTCTCAACACGATTGCGTAGCAATTTCACTAACGATCTTGGATATTCTGGGAAACACGAGAGTAAATGCAAAATTCTAATACTTCTGTTAAGTAACAGGTTTGTAGTGTGTCACAGTGATCACTACTGAGGTTTAAATCCTAGGTTTCTTATAGTAGTATAAGTAGTATAGTATAAGCCACTCGTCTATGTCTATTGGAATTGGTTAGGAATGGTACAAGTAAGGACAATGGAGTTTATTTAGGAATATTTGAATGAAAACATAATTCAATGAATCGTTGAAACTTGTTTCTTGCAACTAACCTCCAAAACGGATGAACAGCTTTACATAGAGCTTTTATTGAATTAGCGAATTAATGACGCTTTTATGAATTTAGTATATCTATTACGTTATCTACAACCACTATAAACTATAATATTATTTGTAGGTACGTTTCTTCAAATTATGTCACACGAAATAATATATCTTAAAAGCAAAAACATGTCTTGTCTAATCTAATCACATTCACATGATCAAATATTCAAAGATTGCAATAATTTTGCAGTATGAAAAAATTACAACTAATCAAGTATCTAAGTAATTTTAAGCATCTTTTATTTTTAAAAATTCTATTAAGC
>DWLI01002791.1:0-12645 GCA_018249915.1 Cecropterus dorantes dorantes
CGTTGGTTCACGCTAGAAATAGGTGTGGCAGTAGTACCTCCCTGAACATACTATCATTGCACGTTATCAGTCATTTATGAACGAAAACGTAACGTAACGTGAAAACGTAAACGTGCAACGTACATTACGTTGTGACGTATACGTATAATTGTGAACAACGGTTGCTTTGATAACAAATAAATATACTCGTACTCAGGGCGCAGTACACTTAATTCTTACAAGCGTGTACGTTTTGCCAAAATGGCGCGTGATGTAATAAAAAGGTTCTTACAACAAAATGGCAGTACAACACGTCAAGCTATTCATCCAATATATTCAAAAGGTCGCGATACATCAACAACACAAAAAGGTCGTCAAGAGAGCCGAGATTGCCTTTACTTTACCTTACATCAATTTACCTCAAACCTTCAACCGTAGCCTAAATTTCCAGTGAAATAGACCGCTTTTTCGTAGATGTTAAGGATTCACCTCTTGAGGGTCGATGAGAAACGGTGTGTAAAAGTTATTTTTGATTTTATGGGTCGTGAGGTTTATTTGTTTAGGTTGTTTACGCTTAAAGGTGGTAGAACTGTTTGGGGTTCGATCTGAGGCGTTCCAACTAAGTCCTCGGGAGTTGCAATGCATCTGTGACCGAACTTAGGTGTATTCCAGATGTCCATGAGCGGCAGTGGCCACTAATCATCAAATGGAATGCATGCTCGTTTGCTACTTCAATATTATAAAGCTAGAAAACCTTTTCAGAAATAATGAAAATTAGTAGTAATTTTCGAATAATACAACTGCACACATTTGAATATTATGCCCTTAGTACGAATTCATAGTTTTTTCAAAACAATCAGTCATTTTTGCCCATACATTGCAATCTACAATATACGTTTACGTTTTCGTGTTTAGCGAAACCTTACAATGTACTTTGTAATGATAGGCAAAACGTAAGCACTGAATATTTTATCTAATAAACTTGTACTAACAGTGCTGTTAAACATTATTTCTACAAATGAGTGAGGCTTCGGAGGTTCTTAACACTAATGAAGAGAGGTAAAGGTTAGCGGCCAACCCGTATACAAAGTTCGTAAGCCCAAAAGGCAAGTTTAAACAACTATTATATACTAAGAAGCATCACCTAGCTTAACGTGTGCTTTGAAACACAGCATAGGTTTTAAAAATTACCAGTGGCCACCCATCCAAGTCACGATTATTTTAATAAAAATTAACAACAAATTTCGGTGGTACAAAATCCTTCGTGTGACTCGGGGTTGACTTAAACTTGGCCATATTTTTATAATTATAACAGCTGTGTCTCCCGGTTTCACCTGCTACTACATAAAAAAAAAAACAAAGAAAGCATGTTATATAGCCTATAGCCTTCCTCGATAAATTAATTATTCTACAGATTTTTTTCACCAGCAGTTAATGATATTAACTCGTTCAACCAATAGTGCTTTATAATATTGGTATAGATACAAAAGTACATATTTTGTATATAAATAGTTATTTATTTTTACAAAATACTATATAATTACATTTCATATAAGTCTTTTAAAGCTAGATTTAAATACTTATTCATAAATGCTACATAATATTTACGACACCGGTATAATATTATATATCCTCTTAAGTCTGCCTATAATTCGTTTTCACTTTCTTTTAAATAAATATTCGATAGGCCAAAATACCAAGCAAGGGAGGCAGCATAAGGTTAAGACGTAGAATGCAGGCACGTAATCTTGATAAACATCCTTCACTAAACCTGAAATAGAAAATATAATGTCTATAATTGATAATCTGTGTGTCAGAGCGGGCACTATATATATCTGATACGCAATGGGTTCCGTCTTAGCCAGACAGATATCTTAGAGATTAGATTCCTTATCTGAGACTGGATGTTTATGTATAGGTACTTTGTGTATGTCCATAGAACTCCCACGGCAGGAAAAACCTAATGTGATTCTCATTATACTATCGATAAGTATATGTTTCAGAACTTCTAAAGCTTTAGAATTTTATCTAAGATCACCAATACCTGAACTTTGAATCTGCTACTACACACCGTAACAAAACCTCAAACTTATCTGTTTAAAAGTCTATTACGAGTCTATTTCTTTACTTCATCTACGAGCTGAATGAAACATTGACTTTAAGTTACCCATTCAGTATAAAAGTTGCTCAAGTGTGAATGTAAAGTACATTCACGCGTATTTGCGTTGCAAAGGTTTTTAATTAAAAAGTTAGCTTTTTAGAATCCAGGGGCTTTTGCAGCAAAGGCCTTTTTCTGTGAAGTACAAAATACCCTTACTTATACGTATAATATACCTACTATAGAAGCAGTGATACCAAGGTTCCAAGGATAGAATGTTGGCAACTGATCTTTCAAATTATATTCTCTGTGTAATATAACAAGAAAGGAGAACATCGAAAGGAAACCTATACGCCTAAGTTCTAAAAAAAGGCTTAAAGGTGTTTGAAGTTTTGCAATTGGTCAGCGTGGTGTACCATGGGAACTAAATCTAGCTCACACACACTATACCAGCATTACCTAGCAATGATGTGTTCAGCAAATGAATTGATTTCATTTTAGCCTTCGGGTAGTACAGCATCTGTGATCTACTTAACATCTATTTATAGGGTTTATATTAAGCGCAATTTTTTTCAAGATTTAAGGGTGTAAAGGAGTAATGCCTTGTAACTTTCTCTTGGAGTAGTTAAGCATCTGTGGGCCAAGTGGTACTACATAAAAATAAGAACAAACATAGCGTGACGTTATATAGCCTATAGCGTTCCTCAATAAATTAACTATTCAACGCATTTTTTTTCAATTCCAACCAGTAGTTCCCGAGGTTAGAGCGTTCAAAAGAAACAAACTCTTCTGCTTTATAATATTAGTATAGATTACAGCAGTTAATGCCACAAAATTTTGCAAGATGGTCAAACCACACACGTCTTGCGTATAGTTTGACTGGGAAGATACCACTGAAACTGTTCTTGCATATCGTTGGAAAGAGGTGCCTCACTTCATTCTCTTCGGCAATAGCAATGCATTTGTGATTAAATTAAATTCGTATAGAACTCCTGTTTAGTTATGTAAAAGACTATCATATTTACCTATAAGAGGCGCACAAATAACATTGATGACGCCCGCAGCGAGCATGAACATGGCGTACGCGCCAGGGAAGTCGTTATGGGGGACATGGTCTGCGATGACCAGCGGACTGGCCACGTGCAGCCAGGCACGAAGCACGCCCAGGACCCCAGTCACTACCGCCACCCATACGAACTGTCGGACTTGGAGGAGTACTGGAAATAAAATATTTAATGTAATGTTAGTTAGTACAGGTACTTGTTTGTGCTACAGTGCTACAGCTAAGTGTTTAAGATTATTAACGCTTTATAGCACTAAATTTCAACTTTCTACGCTCAGTAGTTTCGGCTGTGCGTTGTCCATCAGTCAGTCACTCAGTAACAGAAGAGTTTTATATAAATAGATATGAAGCACTAAAAATGTTTTGTTATACCAAACATTATGTGTGATATTATCTTAGGTTTTCAAAAGTAGATATCGCTTACCCGCTGGGACATCTTAGTACTGAATTTATTGACATGACACGTATGAAATACATACGAATACGTTCCGAGTCGCGTTAAATTTGTCTTTGTGTGCATATTTATTGCTCAGGAAATCCTAGATCGATTACGCTCTTACACGTCATTTGAATTGAGAGCGTAATTATTGTTATTGTTATACAATAAAATATGATATCAAGTAACATGATCCACTCACACGCAGATCGTATTACTAATGTACATATATACATACATAACAATACAATGTTAAAGCCATATTTTTATCGTATTTACTCATTAAACATTGTTCAAAGAACTATAAATATGCCAATAACCTGCATTGATTTACGATGTTGTTCATTTTAAAGTATTATTTTCTTATTTGGAAGACTCATTAGTGTTAATAAGAAAATATTATTCTTATGAAAGACTCTATGTAATCCATTACGTCTGATTACACATTGAGTCTAACATTACAATTATTCTAAATTGTTGTTATAATGAAAGTAAATGTATTCTATGTATAAAATATAAACCAACAAAACGCAAGGGCTTGATGATTTATGCATTTTATTCTTTGTGTAAAATCATTATGATGCAACATAATTAATTTTAAGTACTTATTTATCACATAACAATTGGAAATAAACGAAAATACTCTTATACCACGGTCACAAGTTTTGTTTTTGATAATTTTTGGTATAAATTTTCAATTTTAATGCATTTATAATTTTCCTAATTAAAACCAACCCATATTAGGTGTATGTATAATGTGCCACGTTCTTACAAATTATACATACTTATAATGTAAATAGTACGTTCAATTATTGTCTATAATAAATGTTCGGTCTGGCCATACCTATTCTGAAAATAATAGTGAAGAATGTCGCCGCATAGAATAAGTGTCTTGTATTCATATGTGTGAAGTAGCTGATCAAAGCGAGTCCACATCGCCCAGCCACATCTGCGCCTGCGCCGATTGATATGCACATCGCCACGCTAGCCTGAAATAGCAAGTACCCAATTAATAAAGCTTTCCTTAAATCTTCAATCTCAACTCTAATTTCATTAAAACTAAATATCAATTAATTTCCAGTTTCTAGCGAAAAATATGTTACAAAAAGTAGTCATTTCCTCTTTAAAAAAATCTAGTTTAGTAAGAAATTATTTGTTTATCATTTCTTATAATAACTATTACCTCAGGTAAGACTCTGATCTTATCTGGTTAACCACTTATCATCAAGTGAACTACAAGATCGTTTGCTACTACCATATTATAAATAGGTCTTTTAATATACTGAATTATTACTACATAATTTAAAACATAAACAAATTACTCACGACATCGTACCCGTACTGAAACAATAGCATTGGGTGTAACATAAAGAACGTCAAATCCGAGAAATTTACGAAGCTTTGTCCAATACAAATGTTGCAATACACCACGTCCTTCCATATCTTGATACTAAGAAACTCCATTAGGTTAGAACTATAAAGTAATCAGATAATAGATAGGTTAGGTTAAGTTAGGTTGGTTGTTAAAGCCACTCTTATAATATGCATGTAAGCCATTGGTTACCTATATTTAGATCTTTGGTTACCTAATTTTGTCAATTAATCTTCTCGCTTTTGCATCAGTTTTGCTTGCGTCAGCATTTTTTTCTATATCTCTTAACAGAACACTGTTCTCTTCACATTTATCCTTTAGATCCTCTGTAACGAAAATGCCATGATTATTGTATTTTTTTTTGTTTTTAATATGAACACTTACTTATAAAAATAAATAAATAAAAAATACTTGCTGTTCTTTGTCTGCTTTTATGTCCACCTTTAAGGGTCATTGAAGCCATACCAGGGAATGCGTGCAGTGATATTCCTGTTAGTATGAGAAGTGTACCTCTAAATCCATAAGAAAACATTATCAATTTTATGAATTGTGGATACCACATTAATACTATTCCTTGTATCGCTTTACAAATGCTCATCACCAACGTTCTCTTTCTCACGAAGTAGTGATTTAACGTTGAGTAACAAACTGGTACCATCATTCCAAATCCTATGCCTTGGAGAACTCCAAACGTAAAGGGCAATTGGTTGGTATTTGATATAGCTACAGTTAGTAAAGATCCTGTAGATAACATGGCAGCTCCGATGTATCCTCCTCTCCTCAAAGAATGTTTCTTGGATATTACGTTGAGAATCAATCCTGAGATGACAATAAAATAGATTATTAAATATCTCAAAAAACCATAGATAATATTGATGAAATAAGACCTCGTTTTGTAATCTTTCTATAAGCAATTAGTTAAAATAATTAAAAACCTCCAATAGCCAGCATAATAGCAAAGACTCCATAAGCAGTTGTCAGTGATTTTGCAGTCGATCGGGTGTCAATGATAAAGTCATTGTAAATGAGTCCAGAGGAATTAACGTGACCGATACCGGCAATCTGGAATGCAAAGCATTTATAAATAATACAAGTATTATATTATAATCTATACTCTAAACTAATATTATAAAGCTATAGAGTTTGTTTGGTTGAACGGGCTAATCTCAGAAACTACTGGTTCGAATTAAAACATATTATTTGTCTATTTACCGAGGAGGGCTATAGGCTATATAATATCACGCTATGTTTTTTTTTCTTATTTATTAGCTGGTGAAACCGCGTAGCACATCTAGTACAAGATGTAAGATATATAACAGATCGGAAACTAATCAACAAAAATTCCAATATTTTAATAGCCATTTAAAAGACGTCAGACCAAAATGGATAAACAGAATAGTGTCAAAGATTTTATAAGGTCACGAACACACATTTTTTCGATTGGTTCATCTGAGTTCAAACTCGACCTATTTGGAATGTTGTGCCAATTAACATTTAATTTGCATCATTTAAACCTTATAAATGAGATCCTTACAGAATAGAATAGAGAGACCCAAGTAATTTATTTAAAATTAATTAACCCAAGTTATATATAGGCTACTCTTCTTTTTTTATTCCTCTGTTGGCAATGTTATTCTCTACATGAGGTTAATTTTGCATCATAGAACAACGATTGTTCCAGTGTTATGGTTTATGTAATGTAATTTGTTTGTCAACTTGTGTCTCACAGGAAACACAAGAAAACAAGGAATATTTTTATATCACTGATTAACCAATGAACGATAAAGAACACAAACCTGTGTAACGTTTGACAAGAACGAACTAAATGAATAATTAATATAATATATTAGTCTCCATCAACCCGCATTGGAACAGGGGGATGATGTACGCTCCGTTAGCACCAGGTGTGGAAAAAAGCACGAAAGAAATATGTTGCACTGTTAGCAATGGCTAACAGTGTAACATATATGAATAGCAAAACTTACATATAATCGATTACAGAATTATTCTTTTAGACATATTTTTTTATAAATAATATCTAATTAAATACGAAACGATGACCTTATAAACATTTTAAATGAAAAGTATCATCTCACTATATTATCATTAAAGTCCTAACTTTATTTTCAAACAAAAAAATATAATTAGACACAAACCCTCATAAATTTACGGAAATTAACATTTGGATCACCAAAACATTTTTATGTATCCCGCTCCGCTCCGCCGGTTTTATGGCTGCAAGCGCATCCACGCCGCGTGCGCATGACGCAACCGAAAGGTCAGGCAGACCAGTTCCACCTTCGAGATTCCAGCCGCACGAGTTTGGAGCGAGATGGCTCTTACCACGTTGTACCACTTTGTTAGCGTTAATTAGCTCTATGATTTTAAATGGAGCTTATTTTATTACATAGTCTTTTATACTTACTGACATAACATATGTGACACATACTTTTAGATTATTTGTTTGTTTTGTGATGTTGATACTAACATATGATAAGCACAATTTATTAGTAAGACAAAGCCATGGAACATGTTTTCTGTGAATAATAATAATTAACTAAACCGCCCATAATTATGTAGCTCTCTCTAAACTGTAACGAATTCTGTATAGGGATAATACTCGGAAACAAAATCACCCCTTCAACTAACTTGAAGAATTATGAAGCCAAACAGGAGAATTAACTACAAATTCTAATATACAGAAGATAGAAGATAATCTATACTAATATTATTAGTGTAGATTAGCAGTAGATTATTTTTTTTGTTGAACGCGCTAATCTCAGGAAATTTAAAAAATATTTTAGTTTTGAATAGTAAATTTATCGAGGAAGGCTTTAGGCTATATAACATCACGCTATGTTTGTTTGTTTATGTTTTCTTATGTAATAGCGGGTAAGACCGCGAGATACAGCTAGTTTATTATAACCATACTAAGCGACTTATTTTTGTAAGTTTTTCTCATAAGTGGTTAAGTAAGATCTGGAACATTTCAAATAATTCAAATTACTCTAGGAAGTATATATTATCTGTACTTTAATAAGTAATTGATTTAAATTATCAATAAACGATTAAAACATACCCATTAATATGTCGACTTTATTAAACACATTTCTTCTTAATCGTCGGAAGTTAGAGATAATGAGTATTTATATTATTATGCAAAAGTTAACAAAGGCTAAACAAGTATTCTTGGAAATAACAACACGTACTGATCATAGAATTATGCGATGTTGCTCATAAGTTACTTATATGACATAAATTATGGAAATTATAAGTTACTAGCTGTTACCCGCGGCTCCGCTCGCGTTCAAGTATCTCAATAAGATATTTAGCTTGTAGGCTTTATAGTTGCCAGATTTTCAAAATTTTAACAAAATATGATGTTTGTAATAATAACAAAAAAAATATCCTATGTATTTTAATACCTCTAGGAATATGTGTACAAAGTTTCATGATAATCCGTTGAGTAGTATTGGCGTGAAAGCGTAACAAACAAACTTACATTCACATTTGTAATATTAGTTGGGATTGGAACAAAACTATATTATCTTATTATACAAAGAATGAGATATACTTTCAAGCAGTATGTCTATTTCTAGCGGTAGTCTTCAAAATGCTGATATATGGACAATGGGGCAGGCATTAAAAGTTTCTTATAAGTATTATATCTATTTAGAAAGGACCGATCAATTTAGTACTTTTATCTTTTTATTGGTATGTACTTTTAAAAAAACTTTAGAGTAAACGATAAAAAAATAAAAGTGGTAAAATTTCGACCACAGTTGTACACGTCTTATCATCAAAGATGTACCTCAAACATTGTTTTTAACCGACTTCCCAAAGGAAAGAGGTTGTCTATTCATCGTGTATATATTTTTTCAAGTAATCCTTTAAAACTATCCCAAACAGTCATCATATCTTCGGCTTTCAATACATGTGACAGACAAAAAGATCTTATTAGCAAACCACATAACACTAAATATTAAACATCGCACACAAACAAGTTCCACTAACACACTGGCCGAACCAGTTTAAATACGTAACTGGCTATAGGCTGAAGTAACACGATAGTGTTCTACATGTAATATACAATGTGAACTTTACAAGTGTTAAGAGTGGGTCACGAACTATGCTAACTGGTCGATTAGGCAGGTTATAAAAATGGGATTAGCTGGTTGATGTAGTATTTGTAGATGGTAGAATCCCTTTGGGATTCACCCTTCCCACATTATTTCTATCTAGTAACAGTGATTTGTTCTGAGGGGCGTTAGGGAGTCATCCCAATCCGCGATGTTTCAAATTGTATGGGTAGCAACGCTGTGGCCAACCTCAACTAAGACTGATCTCATCTGTTGGTTACTGATGACCATGGTCCGCAGTGGCCACTTACCATCGCGGGAACTGCACGCTCGTTTGATGCTAGCATATTATAAAAAAAACAACTTAGCTTGTAAATATATGTAGAAGAGCAGTGATAGCCGAGTGGTTGAAACTCGGCCTCTTGATCAAGGGTCCGAGGTTCAAATCCCAGACTCGCACCACTGATTTTTCTAAAATTATGTGCGTATTAGAAGGTATTTGTTACTGCTTTACGGTAAAGGAAAACACCATGAGGAAATGTACACATCTGAGAGTTCTATAAAAAGTTCTCAAAGGTGTGTGAAGCCACTACCAATTCGCACTTGGTCAGCGCGGTGGACCTGATGGCCTATGGCCTGAAACTCTCTATCTGAGAGAAGACCGTGCCCAGCAGTGGGACGATAATGGGTTGACGGTATATGTAGAACGGTCATGGGCATAATGGTGATCTAGCTTTAGTCAGCCATAGGACTATATTGAAACGACCCATGTAAGTTTGTTTATCTGTCTCACTGCCTGCCACATTCTTACAAATAATAACACAGAAACCTTTCTTCAGCTTATAATTAAATCTATTCATGGTTTGGATACGGCGGCACCGCCGTCAACAATGTATTTTTTTTTATAATAAAAAACTTGTAAGTGAGCATGCAATCCTAGGTGGATCATAAGTGGTCATGAGTAATGAGAGATGCGTTGCCACTTCTGAGAACTGAGATGGCCGCCTCAAAAACAAGTGGGACATTAAAGTCAATAAAAACAAGAATTACTTCACGATAGAAATAGCTGTGGTGGTGGTACCACCCCGTCAAGTCATACTCGTTCTTCCACTTTGTAAAAAAAACTCATGTGACTATCTTCTTGTGCTCTTTTTGAAGTTTTTTGATATAGTATATATAAACCCGTAACATATTTGATATTGTATATATAAACCTGTAACTATATAACTATAGTTTATATTCTTATGTGGCTACAATTACGTAAATCATATATCATCATAAGTCATATATAGGTACACTCGTACTTTTATACCAATAATGTTATAATGCTGAAGAGTTTGTTTGGTTGAACGCGTTAATTTCAGGCACTGGTTCGAATTGAAATATTATTTTTGTGTTAGTGTAAGTCATAAATAAAATTATATTTCTTATAAACTTTTACTCATATTTTTCTTATTAATCCAAAGATCCAGTCATTACATTTATGGGGGTGACAATGTGGCGGACCTCCCGCTACTCATCGATAAGATGATGTCACCGTATTCTGAAACACGCTATCGGAGTTTTCTGAACATCCTGAATATATACAAGTTCCAAACAGAGACTGTCGGAGCTCGGCCGCTCCCCAGGCATGATCACCTAGCCTGGCGGGAGTTCTCCCTTTGCCAAGGAAAATCTGTAATCAACCCTAGATACGATAAGTCTTAACTGAGGTAAGCCACAAATGCGTAGATGCTCCTGAAGACTAAGTGAGAACACGCCGGATAAGTATGTCTTCCTTACCACACCCTTCAGATCAGTACAAAGCAGCGTATAAATTGGAAGGTGGTAGAACAATAGTTCGATAGGAGTACTACCGCTACACTTATTTAGGTGGAAGGGTGTGGTTGCTGGTTCACTTTCATATGAGGCTACTATCATAATCCTCGGGAATATCAAAACATCCATAACCGACTTCAGATAACACCCCTGTTCTATACAGAACAAGCATTTGTAAGCGAATTCATACGAATTCGCTTACAAATGTCCATGGGTGGCAGACGCCATTTACCATGAAGTGGACTGCATGCTCGTTTGCTACTTCAACATGATATAAAAAACGTTTACTTAAAGTGTAGCAATTTCAGCCATGCCTTAGATTTCAACTTGTACTTTAGTGTATAAAGAATATTAGGAAAAAGAAATATTACAGCTTAATTACTGATCTATAAATCAAAACAAATCCGTATTTTATTAGATCTCAGGGAAAATTAAGATAAATGGTGGACGCCTTCATTTTATTTTTATTCTGGCACTCAGGGAGTCTTGATTATTAAAGTGTATTGTTTATTTGCGTAGTACCTAAAATATGCTATTTATTTAACCCTTTCTACACTTATAGCCCCCACACTAGGATTATCTAGACACTATCTGTATCTTGGCTACCATGGAAACACAAAGACGAATACACAATCACCCGGACTCAGAACAGAAATCTAAATTCATCATTCATATGTCTGTGTGGCCGGGAATCAAACCCGGAACCCACTGCGTGTCAGACCGGTACGGTGACCGTTCCGCCACGCGGGTCATCAATGTGTACAAATAGACAGAAGATAGTCTTATGCAGTAAATTTTAAGGGATAATATCACCTTTAAGTATGATTAACTTGAAATGGGATTTAAATCCTAAAACAGCCATAGATTCGATAGTCCTGTTGTGGTATTAGGTGGAAAGCCTCGTACAAGTGCCTCTACCTTACTACGTGCTTTTATTGTTTGTCAAAAGGTCTGCATATAAACTGTCATAATATATGTAATATAGTCAGGATATAAGGGGACCTAAAAGCTCATACATGGTAACTATTATTCTTTATAAAGTTTGTTACAGATGTCCATGTACGACAGAAACGTCTTATCATCAGATAAAACTTGAGTTCGTTTCCTACTTATCTATACTAATGTTATAAAGCATTAGAGTATGTCTGTTTGAACGGGCTAATCTCAAGAAATATTGGTTCGAATTAAAAAAAATCTTTTTGTGTTGAATAGTAAATTTATCACATACTATGTTTGTTTTTATGTAGGAGAGGGTGCAAGCGCGAGGCACAGCAACTATTTTATTCGGATGATCTGAAATTGTCGTCAAATAAGAAGCCTTATTAAAGTTATACCCTTTGAATAGAAGGAACTGTACATTCAAATTTGGCCACCAAGGTAGGTCACGAAAAGGTCTAAAAATGGCATTCCAAACTGAAGTCTTTAATTTTATTTGAAACTCCCTTTCCTAAATATTTTTAAATGTTTCCAAAACGATAAATAACTTTTAATATCTATCGTAAAAGTTACAGCCAAAGTTATCAAGTATGGACATTAAGGCAAAGTATAATAAAAACATTTAAGTTTAAAACAAAACAGGAATAAAGTTGTTCAAACAAGTTTCATTCTCGGTCGCCCTCTTAAGATGACAGACGACAGGTTGTTATATTAAAGTCCCTAGTTCTGTTTCTGTTTCAAAACTAGTCGAGTTAAGTGGCAACTAGCAAGCTTTTCCGAAGGTTTCTTTTTTATAATATTGAAGTAGCAAACGAGCATGCAGTCCCCCTGATGGTAAGTGATCACTGCCGCCCATGGACATCT
>DWLI01002792.1:0-12644 GCA_018249915.1 Cecropterus dorantes dorantes
TTTTACGCTGGATACATCATAGCATTCCTTCGTATTATGGTGCAAAGTTGCGTGCTCCAGTATTATTAAACAAACACTCAGGTACATAATGTTCGGCACCCAACGAAATGGCCCGAAGTTTGCGTTATTAAGTCGTAACGAAGTTTAGATACAGAACTTCAATAAAATGTAAAACAATGTGGGAGGAAATTTAGGTATTGTGCTGTAGATTAAAATTATAGGTGAATAGCCTGTAATGGAAACGACTATTACCTACCATAACTTAATTTTAATAGCTGTTTGTACAACAGTTAATTGGTTTGTGAGCACCGGTGCGATTTGAATCATTTTAGCATTATTGCTTCCTACCTGTGTATTATGTTTTTGATTTTCTATCGTTCTTAAATTGACATTCTTTGTAATTTTTATGACGCTACTATAGACAAAATTGTATTAAGACGGACAGGGCGGCCCGAGGTAAGTTTCAATTATGACGAACTCTTGCTTTTTCTCTATAATCCTAGTTGTGCCGCAAACATTTAAGCATGGAACTGGAAATATTTAAACAAGACCATAAGTTTATGTCTCATTTGTAGATTGAAAACAGATTGAAACCAAAGTGTTGAAAAGCGAAGAAATTTTATTGTGCACTGTGGCGCCCACTGGGACGTTGCGCTTAGAGCGGCCGCTCGGTACGTCCTACGGTGGCCCGGCCCTAAGGACGAAAAGAGGCGAAGCTGTTATGATAGTTAATAAAAGTTAACCAAAAAGCGATAACTAGATAAACTAGTGATGATTTTTTATCCACTATTACCATAATTATTACAAAAGCCTTTGCAAAAAAGTTGCCAAAGTAATTTTGCACTTATTGTTAATTTTAAGCTATGTTTATATAATTATCATTTCTCTGTGTGTGTATAAATAAAATAAAATGCATAATGATTTTCCTAATCATTTTCTATGGTTATTATAGAATGTGAGTTTGAAGAAAAATATTACAATAGCTTTTCGCGACACTGTATACTAATTTCCCAGCTTCTCGTTCAAGTGTTCACGCATAGGAAGTACAATTTCGTCGGGACAACAGTCATTAATACCTAAGAGCAATTTGACCTCATTTATTCAACACCAAGTAAAATTGTGCCGTGTAAAGTGAAGATTTACGATGAAGTCATTACGTTTTATGGGCCATAATTGATAGAGATACCATCTTAGGGCCACTCAAATTGCAAAGTGAGGTTTGAGGCACATTGAACTCAAAGACGCGCATTAGTGTAAAGAAAAATAGCTCGAATTACCATAAACGACTGGCGTTGTGGTTATTAATTACACAATTTTATAGGTTTAATACACGCGAAACATGAAATCGAGTATCACAATAATTTTGGCGCCGAGCGATTGTAACACGGTCGTAAACTCCATTGTACCAGACTTTAATTCAATTTTGTATATTAAAGTGGGTTTACGCACCTATATTTGATAAAAACCTAAGCAATATTTCTAGAATAAATCAATGTCAGGCTTTATTATTCAGCTTGTATAATGTTACAAGTTTACTGCATAATTATTATAGTAGTGGGATTATATTGTAAGTTACCATGGATTACGGAATTATTTCGCTGAATAAAACATGAGAAATTAAATTACTTGATTTTGTTTATATGAATTACAAAATGTAACGACTAAAGAGAGTACCTAATGAATATATTTTAGGTGAATTTTAAGTCATTTATTAAAGTATATCGTAGTAATTGTAAAATGTAAGATCTGCTTCTTGCAAGATCTTGCTTGTCAGAATTTTATTTAAAGACGAGCGTGGATGTGTTAATTCCCTTGAGAACTTCGTGATTTCTTATAAATATACTTTATTACATAGATGCAAATGTTAAGTGGTCACTGCCCGTTGAATATTAATATTTAATTCTAGACATAATTGAATAACTCTTATCTAGCCGTTCGGCCACAAATTAATTTCTACTTCTGACGATTAAATTGGAAAGCCTCGTGTAATTTCCTCTTTTAGCGCTGCCTTCAAGCCAGAATTCAAGAGTGTTTAACAATTGTTGTTATATATCAAAAGTAGATTGTGTGTTCTACCGCTTTCAATGTTCTTCTTTTTATAATGTGGAATTACCAAACAAGCATACAGTCCACGTAACGGTATCCAGTACGGATTAATAGACATCTATAATCAACCCCTGATAACATTAGTTTTATCTGAGGTTGGCCACAGATACGTTCGTACCCCTAAGACTCGAATAAATATGTCTCCCTTACCGATGTCTATTTAGGTCAACTCTATTAGATTATACTGAAACGTAGCGTTATAATATTTTGTTCGATTATCTATACAATATCAGTAATTAAGAATAATATTTTAAAAGACAACAATTGTGACTTTGTTACATAATTAAGCCGTGTTATTAAGCCTCTCTAAGTGGGGATTAAACCGAGAACAAGCGTCTCGGTTCGGCTTAGCCTTTGCAGAGTAAAGAATGTGGTTTGATGCTTTCAGCTACTTTATGTAACTCCGGAGCGGCAGTTTTCCTTTTTCGCCTACTTTTTCATTAATAAATGGAGTTTCTTAGTCAGAGGTTTTCTATTTTTGAATAGTATTATTATTTGTAAATGTAGGATTACAAAAAAAATGTTCCATACGTTCATATATAGGCAAATCAACTAGGTTTTCTCCTACATTTCATTTACTATAGTAATTAAAATTCGTATTTTTACTTTTATTATTGTACTAACAGTAATTTTTACATCGACGTTAGAATGGTCGGGCCATTGAAGCCTCTACATCTCATTCTAACGATGTATAGATTATTGTTAAAGTTCTAAAATCTTTAATAAGCCTTTATTATAACGAAAAACAGTATCTTACTAATATTATAAAATTCAAAATTTGTGAACGATTTTTTTTGCACTATCACTCAAAATCCACTGAAGGAATATATATGGAAACATACATACATAGTTTGTGATGCGCAAACGTAACCCAAACGAGTGGAGTCGCAGAAAAAAGCTAGTTTATTAAATTTTAAACGACCTGATTAGTAGGATTAATACAACTCTATTACTATAACAGTATATTTCATTAAAGTCAACACAACAGTGTACTGTGCTACGGAACACGTGAACGATGCAGGTGCTTTTGGCTCCTAGCCACGTGCCTTGTACTGTTGGAACATATATTTATACTTGATGTGCACCGCGGTTTTACCCGTGCTGAAGTAGTTTGCATGTACCTTATGTGTTTTTGGAATAACGTATATTTCTTAATATATAGTGGTAAATTTTAAATTAATGATATTTTGTAATCGTGTAGAACAAATCCTTAAACCCACTACCAATCAATATTTCATTATAAATTATTGATGGAAAGAGTCTGGTGCAATTAATAATGTAGGGTCTTTTTTGGTTTAAGAAATTTATTCTCATTAAGAATATAAATTCGATAAAATGAGAACTTAATTTACTTAATCTTATTCCAATAGTTTAGTAGCGTCTTGTGATAGGCGATTTAATATTAAAATCATATGACAGGCATTAGCCTTATTGTTTTTATTCTAAAGTACTTAATTATTTGATGAAAAGAGAAACAACTTGTTGACAACGGAAATATAATTAAACAGTATTTGTATCTGCTTCACAGTTGGGGACGAATCTCCAATTAGGACGACCCAGCAATTTTGAGTAATAATTAAATATACACTAAGGGGACGTTCCTTACTAATATATAACCTTATTAATATAATAAATAATGTATATGTATAAATTAAGACTGGAATAGAATAATCGTTGTTCGACAGTGGCTGAATCGCCCCTAAACTAGACAGAAGGAATACAGTCGTACAAAACTCTTAAGATAAACTTTAGGTTCTATAAATTTGCATAACCTAACTAACCTAAAACGTTTAATGTATGTATGTATCTCAAAAATGTCATAGCCTAAAACACATGATATTTCTTCCGGGAACATACAACATCCGTGGTGATGTTTTGTGTAAAAAAATACGTAAAACAATCACTGAAAAACTTAAATTATGTTTTATAAAGAAAACCGATTCATGATGTCAGAACTTGCAAAAATGATTTATGAAAATATATTTTTATGACTTTAATTATATTATTGGTCTCGAGGACCATACGCTACCTACGAGGTCAAATTATGCACTTATATATACAAACAACTTGGCCAAAACATGTGAGCCGTATGTTTCATGTAATCGAGGTGTCAGGTACGGCGGAGGCACTAAACAAGTCAACTAGTTAGCAGGTGATAAATCTTGAGACGAGGGCAGCCCATGTCGTTGGATAAAACGAAATTGGATAAGTTTGTACGACGTCACAAATTGTTTGATTAACATTATTAACTACTTAGTACGACGCTGTTTATGACTTTGTTTACTTTTAAAACTTTGATGGGCTAAACCAACTTTTTTGTTTGTTAATGTGAAAAAATGTGAATACGTTATTAAAAATAAATCGGTAAATTTCCTAACTAGAGACAAATTTTAATTATTATTAATTTTTAGAGACAAATACCTAATATTAGTAAAAGGAAATTTAAAATCAAAAATTACCCGTTTATTATGGTTTTACCGTTAAGGACTTAAAACATGACTTCTTGATATCGATTCCTATTATTCCGGTTATTAAAAATTTACAATGAACATTTGTCTACTAAAAAAATGTAAGTGTGTACGTATATTATATTATACCGGACATACCTCGATTCCACTAGATATTTTTGAAAGTATCGGCTCTGATTGTACATATAAAACCAAAAGAATATAACGATCACTAAATACAATATTAAACAATAGTTACTAAGTCTAATCGGTTATCAACTAAATTATTCTGTAAATACGAATATTTAATATATTGCAATTTTATAATGCTTGGATATTTCAGTAACCAGCTATATAATAAAGTTAGAGAGGCTTAATACGCCTGTTCATTTATTACTTACGTATAACGAAATCCATAGAGATTAACGTCGTTCCTTGGAAGAGTTTGTAAGTGCTTATTTATTTATAGATTTAAAAGCTTACTTCAGTTTTAACTTGTTAAGTAGTTTGCTGACATTTCTCGTTTCATAACTCGTTTACCCTTCAGAACTTTATCTGAATTTAATGCAAGGTCTACTTTATACAACAAGACAACTCGATAGAAGATTCCAGAAGTAATATTTTATATGATGGCTACGGAAGCCATATAAATTTAATCTGTTTGGTTACAATATAAGGAAAAAAATACGGGCAATAAATATGTATATATGGATTCGATTTGGGGCTCGGTTACTACCCGAATAAATACAATTAAGGCTTCGTAGATATGTTGTATTGTTTATACGTACACAGTGTTGTTGGGCTATGAGTGTAAAGAAGTGGAAGGAGCCAAGTTGAAATTTTTGGTTTTAATGCACTAAAATATATTATAGTTCACGTCGTTTACTACTATATAATTTAGTGGTATGTATGATTTAATGGTACATTAATATTTTGATGCTATGATTAAACTTAGATATGTTCTAAATGTAAGTATGTGTGTAGTACGAAATTGAAATGTTTAAATCTTTTTATAATGTAATATGTAATACCGGGACCAGAATAGGGCTACGGTATCCCCTGTCTGTCGTAAGAGGCGACTAAAAAGGGGGTTGCGGGCGGTAAGAGTGGGAGCTCAAACCGTCCAGTTAAGCGACCCCCTTGGAGGACGGCGGCATGTGTGGTCGCATTTCATCGTAAAAGCCAGAAAAGGTTATTCCAAGTTTCTATCAACTTGTAATTACCTTTTTTTATTGTTGATTATGGTTGACCGGGCATGTACAATCACCACAACCACACCTCTTTCCAGCGCTTCACGCGGTTCTTGTGTTTCCGTTGGAAGGGTGTGGTTGCCGGCTCACTTTTATATGATTCGACCATCTTCATCCTCGGGACTTCAGACAGAACCCTTATTCTTTATCAAGTTCATAACCATGGGCGGCACTGATTATTAACTATTCTTAAAAAATCAGTGCTGTGTATAAAATTTTATTATATTTCCATGTTCTATGGCAATAATTTTATCTTAGAATTTTTTATCTTCAAATAGTTTACATACCCAAAAAATCTGTGTGAATAAGGTATAAGGTTTGAGTTATTTTAACAGGTGGCACTTCATTGTATCAAATGGTATTTCAGGGTAAATGTATAGAGATAATAGATTACATGACCGAGCTGTTTTTAAATGGACTCACTGATGGCCACCTTAGTCACTTTAGGTCGTTTTATCAGGACTTGATATCGGTTTGCCGTAAAAGGGTTTTATTACTTATCTACTTTGAAACTTATACACTGGGCGTTTTCATCAAAGGAAATCCATACGTTTATTGTCCATGGCCTGCTTTTCGTTCATGGCGAAAATTGCAGTAAAAATATACAGACGAAAGTTGAATTTGCCGACACTTAATACATAAATATATAAAACATTTCTACTAAAATTTTAGTGCCCAAGTGCGCAAGTTTTATTGTATATAGAATATAAAGTATTATAGTATATAGTATATAACTAAGTTTATGAAATATACGTAGCGTAGTACATATATGCTATATTTTTTTGTGACAGGTCACCCCTTCACCCTTGGTACGTTATGCTGTTAATGCTATGAAATCTAGTACTACAATATAAAGCAGTCATAAAATAATTTTCTCATGAATCAGCCACCAAAGTCATAAAATACCATATCAAAACTACGCTTGTTATCTTGAGGATAACGTAAGGAACATACATGATATGCCCGTATTGCTCATTCGGCCGTCCATAGCTCGAGTAATAAAACTGACGCAACTTCCACGATAAAACATGCTCTTAATAAACCTGGGAAGTGTCTAACAAATTTGTTTATGACACCCAAAGGTTCTATTTAAGTTTTATTAAAAATAGTAAACGAGGATCAAAAAGGTATAGAATCAAATTAATGATTTTTTTACCCGTCCACGACAGAAGGAGGGTAATGTTTTTCGAGCGTAAGTATGTTTGTTTGTATGTCCATATTTTTGGCATGCAGTACAGCCCAAACGGCTTAGCGAAATATTGGAATCGGCCCAGTTAATAAAGTGACATAACCTCTATAATTTAAAAAAAATGGCGCCTGAAAATAGAGGAAAAATGGGGGAAGGATGACTTTTTTACTATTACGACAATATGGCTATCAAATGAAAGCTAGTAAATAGACCATTCTAAAAATATATATATTATAAACATTTTACTTGATTACTTTAAGCAAAAGTCATATAAAGCGTTAAATATATCATTTTGAACAAAAATCGTTTTAAGCAGTCGGGTTTTTTGTTTTAATGTTTCAACAATGTTACTAGTTATAATATTGAAGTAGCATCCGAGCATGCAATCCACCTGAAGCTGCGTGTAGTGTAAGTGTCCTCTAATGCCTATATATATCTGTAATCGACCCAAGATAAAATTAGACCTTGAGGACTAAGTTGTATTGCCTCGGATAAGTAGGTCGCCCCAACCACACCCAGTTAAAACACAGTAGCGCTTACTAAAGATGATGTTCTCATGTCATTAATAGAATTTACATTATCTCCAATTGATGAAAGCGTAAGTTATATGAAGCATGTCGAGATTTCTTATCTTTTTTAATCGTATGGAAGTAGCAAAAGAGCACACAGCCCACCTGATGGTAAGTGTCTACTGCCGCCCATGGACATCTGTAATCAACCCTAGGTAAAATCAAAGTCTCACCTAAGGTTAGCTACAGACGCATTGTTACCCCTGAGGACAAAAATGAATGCCTCGGAAAAGTATCTCTCTCTTACCACACCCTTCAGACCAGAACACAGCAGCGCATAACACTGCTGTTACGGTTAACAATGGTGTGGCGGTGGTGCTTTTAAATAACTTTAAAATCCTCGAGCAAAATTCAGAATTAATGAAACAGCTGCTTCAAACAACAATAATCAGAACGTAGGTTCGTAGCTTTGCATTGCCTATATCATTACATATTCGTAATTTCTATGTTAAGTATGAATCATATTCACATTACAGAATTCTGGTAAACTGTTTATTTAATACTTTTCATAAATATACATAATGGGAAATAACTGATATAAAAAGTCTTAACAAATGAATATACAAAATTGTAAAGAATAAATATTTTTTACTCAAAGTACGTCTGGTCAATTTAAAATTGCGGCAATGCGTCAATAACAACCTATTATCATATATTACTTATAACTGTCTTATCAATCCAGCACTATCAATCTGCTGGGCATAGGTCTCCCATCAGAATGTGCGTGTTGCCTAAACTTTAGGACATTGGGTACCGCGCTGACCAAATGCGAATAAAATACTTCACACACTTGAGATTATTTTAAGAACTCTCTCTCGGATTTGTAGGTTACCTCGTGACGTACGTAAAGCAGTGATAATTAATTTCTAATAGATACGCACCACTTCACTGGAGAATGCCCTCACTGCAATCCAATGATTCGAACCTAGGACCCTCGATTAAGCGGGAGTCTAAAAAATTTGGCTATCACCGCCCTCACTATAAATTTCCGATATATTAATAACTGTATATATACGATACAAGAAAATAGTACTAGTATATGAACAATTAATTTAGTAATATTTCACTGCAGCTTAAAATCAAGATAAAAGTAATATTCAGTTGTACATGTTATGACTTGAATTATCTCATTTTTTCATTCATATGGTTTGGTTAACGTGGTTCTTTCGTAATGGTTAAGTCTGTCGTATTTTATAGGCGTATCTTGGTCTCTAGTAGTGGCAACACAACTGTCATTGCCTTCAGGTGAAACCCCATTTGTATGTGAAATTGGTGACAGATGTCTATGGGCTGCATTGACACCGACTATTACAATGACACAATTTTATGTCATGCTCGTTTGCTACTCCAACTTCGTAAAAAATACGTTATTTACAAAAAAGAGTTAAACGATTTGCTTGCCAGACAATAGCGGCTTAATTTGATTTGTCGAGAGTCGTTTGTAATTGGGACATTCCGACTCTTTGTGTAAAATGTTACCAGTCAAATTCATTAATGTGCCAAAACACTCGGGCACTCCCAAACCCTACTTAAACGAAACAATGGCTAAAGTGCTTGGGGCAATAAACTCGAAGAAGATAGCGTTGAATTAATAACAAAACAACTCATTGGTACTCACAATGTAATGCTTCGTTTAGCAGGAATGATGAACGGGGAAATACGATTGAATGTCAACAAACCTGTAGATAAGCAAACATTGCCTTGCTTAATTACTAATCCGCGGGATTACAAATTAGGGGAAATTTGCTGACAGTAAAAAAGGGAAGCGCTTTTTATGGAGATTTCTCGCAACATGCAGCAACTGGAGATAAAAAAAAACATAAATTCTTTATTATCGAGTTAGAGAAATTTACATAGTTTGGGATATCTCCTATGAAGTTTATTTAAACCTGTAGAAGGAGAGTCCTTTCTCTCTCGTCTCTGAGAATTTGTGAAATGTCATTATAGGACAATAATGAATAAATACATATTTTCATAATTTTATTTTTACTTACCCGATATATTGATATTGTGTAAGCAACACAATATCAATATAATAAACCATAAACCAACAATTTTTTGAGGTAATTACATCATTGTTAAAAACATTAGCGTAGAAATAACATAAAAAAATCTAAATAATAATAATAATCTCTACCTATGTAATAAGTTTGAAATGATTATCTTTAGAAAATATATTACGAATAGGACACTTATTACTTATAGATACTTATTACATCTTATAACATTTTATACCGATTGATAGTCTACTATTTTTTAATTCACAATGACCTTCTATTGAAACGATGTGGTTTTTGTATTTCATATCATAAGACATAAAACCCATTTGGAACAAGTGTCGTGTCATTAAGGTTGTAACGGTGACAATGTTCCGCCATTGCGGAACGGATATTACCGTCTGTCCAGCACTGCATTTCTGGAAATTCTAACGCCTCATTTTATTAATTTGATTGCTCGCAGCTCGGTTATTATTACTTTCAAGGAAAATACGCTTTTGTTCATATCTTACGTTAAATATTATTGCTTTTCAGAGTATATTCTAAAGGCAACCTACTAGGTTCTTTGTTGCCTTTTTTATTTTGTCTGTCATTGCATCTATTGTCTCGAAATATGAAAATTGAATTCCTCCCTCTCCCTGCTGCGTCCGTGTCTACCGACTTACTTACTTATACTTTGCTGGAGATATTTCGATAGTGTAAAATTCCATAGACAATTGATCAATATGAAAGAGCATGTGTGTGTTATACGTAGTTTCTTAAATATGCGTTATGTGACGTAAAGCTTCGACCGATAATTAGTAGGTACAGGCAATCAAGGTCTAAGTTATAAAATAACTGTTGCTTGATTAGCCATGACATTGGGAGTCATTTTTGTAAATAATTTTGTAGAAAATGATATTTTCAATAAAATTAAAGGTGGTAGAATTCTTTGTGGTCAATTCCGGAAGCACCACTGCCATACCTATTTCCGCGTAAGAACAGCAGTGTTATTATTATGCATTGCTGTGTTCTGTTAACCTTAGGTAAGACTGATCTTATCTGGGGTATGTGGACTGCATGCACGTTTGCTACTTACATATTATAAAATTACATGTACACATATTAGGTTAGTAGTTAAATCTAAAACATTGATTATAAAACATTTTAACATGATTAGCATTCGAGGAACTGGGACTTAAGTAAAAATTCTTGTATTAATGATACATTGTGATTTGAATATTTATATGTTATGCATGTACGAATCACATCAAATTGTAGTATGTGAGAACTCGCAAATAAGCCTCAATTAGTAAAAGTGGAGCTGTGAAAAATGTGGCAGTACCAGTTTAGTTAAACCATTTCGGGAAAATCTGTTAATATTCCAGTGAAATTCTGACAATATTCTGACTTCGCCATTGCTGCGGTTAACATCATTCGCTCACTGCAGTGTTTTCGTTTTTCGAATAATATTTGAACAATGTGAACGGAGTTCCTATATTCCTAGATATTATTCAACCGATTCATGACATAGCGCATGGATCTTAAAAATAAAGTGTTCTAAGTGATGATAACTGTAATGATACGCCTTATAGTAATGGATATGACATAATTATGATAGTTTTAATTTCTAATCGACTTCTTTTTTGATACGGTACAATATTCGACTATTTGGAAACTATTTGGTAGAATCATTTTAATTTTTTATATTTCCAATTATTTAAACAATACCAAAAATACAGGTTCAGTTTGCCAAGCTGAATTTAAAATTGAAAGCGTGTTTTATTTGACAAAGACTTCTGACAATTTTGACATTTCTCTTTTGTTTTTTGTGTCAGTAGGAATGTAAATAAATGTGTTTAAACCAATTTTTTATGTTGTTTAATTTAATATTTTTGTTATATTGGTATATTTATATATACGTGATAGGATATCTACTATTCTTCAATCTTATCAGCGCAGGACCATAATACTAAAGATAAACTATGTACATTTGACAGATCTCAAATGACCTGAAGACCTTTTTTAAGTGTTTCCACCTTTGGGCAGTGCGATAGCTGAATTGGCTTACACAGTCTATAAGAATATCTTAAAAACGATCATCTCTAATTTCTTCGTTTTAAATATAAAAAAAAATCCGACAGCTTGTAACAATTTTTTTGTTCCGAATAATTATTTATATAGTTATTTTAACGCTTTCTATGCGATTATGTGAAAATAGTCAATTAAAAGTATTCTTATATATATATTTTTAGGATGGTCCATTTAATAGCTATCATTTGATACTTATTTATTTTTGAGATAATAAAAAAAATGTGAAAAGGGGGGAAAGGGGAGGGCCCTTTCCCCCCTTTTCTCGTATTTGTAAGCGCCATTTTTTTTTAAATCATATAGCCTATGTCACTTTCCAAACTGAGACGATTCGAATAATATGTCATACGTCACAATCCGCCAAGTCGTTTGGGCTGTACCTCATGTAAATGAAATGGACATACATACAAACATACACACATATATAAATAGTAAAATATAAATATATACAGACATATGCACGTATGTACATACGTATGTATGTACATATGTATGTATGTACATACGCTCGAAAAACATTACCCTCCTTTTGACCCAGCATCCAATTCTCAAGCCACATTGTCACCTCGAAGCTATTTGGTCGAAATCATTAGATTTCCAGATATTATGCAGGCAGCGCGTGACTAAGCGCTAAGAGGTCTCCAGCGCTCGTCGAGATAAGTTGTGGTTATTCGTGACTTTCACACCACAATCCCCTGTAGAGTTAAGAAAGTTCTTCTATATCACGTAAAATGGAAAATTAAGTATAATAAATAACACTTTATATACAACCTACACAAGGATTTCCTATGTCAAGTTAAATATACAAGCACCCAGATCAAATTATTTACACATGTTTGCTTAATAATTCGGCAATAATTTATTTTTAACTCACTGGCTCAGAAGGAAGTAATACCTGATTAAATGTTTTTTTAGAGGGGAAAATCTAGAGGGAACCTTCAAAAGGTACCCGACGTCGCTAGGTTTTGTGGGATTTTTACCACATTAAAACCCCCCGTCGGTAGTCCTCGGCGCTG
>DWLI01002793.1:0-12643 GCA_018249915.1 Cecropterus dorantes dorantes
AGCGTAGCAGACAGACAGACAGACAGACAGACAGACAGAGTTACTTTCGCATTTATAATATTAGTAAGGATATTGAGCGCCGACTTCGGGACTATGTACTAAACTAAGATATCTAGATTATTTTTACTTTTTTTGTAGCATTACAGTCGATTGTATTTTTGTTAAAATTTTGATATATCTGTGATATAGCACACATGGAAAACGTTAAAAAAACGAAATAAACTGTTAGTAATGGCACTGATAGTAAGAGAACATTGCTGCCCATGGACCCCTTTTATGGTGTCCTACCTTTGCCAACACAGAATAAAGGAGCAATTATTAGTTCCTTTAAAGTGTGTACTCATATATTATAAACACTACCATCTAAAGTCCTAATTTGCCTGTCACTTGTCTGTCTTGTCATTTCAGCCTGTTTCCTCTGCATGACAATGGGCATCATGTTCACCTGGCCTTCCAGTACGTTGAAGCTCTTCTCCTCGGCCAACACGACTCTGGACAGACCGATGGTGGAAACAGAACAAGCTCTCCTGGGTAGCTTGTCTTCCATCAGTGGTCTGATCAGCACGCCTTTCTCCAGTTACTTCTTGGACAAGTTTGGAAGGAAGAACACTTGTTTCATTTTCTCCATGACACAAGTGGTAAAATATTATATTTATAAGATTATTGTAGCAAAAGAGCATGAGTATCCACTAGATTTTAAGTGGCCGTCATTTCCACATAATAGTTTTAGAGATGACGGCCACCTTGCTCGAGGTTGGCCCTGTACACTTGGTTGGACATGTACCCTTTAGGACTAAATTGGAACGCCTCGGATAAATATATCTTTACCAAACCTTCCAAAACGGAACACAGAAACGCTTGACACTAATTTTAACGGGCAGACATAGATCTATGCCGGTAGTGTCTTCAAAGGACACTCTATATCAGTGCCTCATTAGCTTGTCTCTCTTCAAACCAAAATATACAAGCGCCATACCAGTGTTGACAATCAATATCAAAAAATATCAATCTACAAAATCAGTTTTAACTGGTTCTGATTTTGGGAAGAAAGGTCTTATGAGTTTCTGCGTCGTTTAAGTTTTAGTTATGAGCAAATTGGACTATACGTGTGTAAGGAATGTACGTGTCATTCAATGGATGACAATATGGGTGTCATGTCTCAAGTCCCTGGTTCGTCCACGAACCCGAAAAGTCTTGCCACCTAATTTATTGCTTGGTCTGTCATAATACTTTTCACTTACAGGTATCCTGGATAGTAGTAATAATGTGTTACACAGTAGAAGGAATCTTGGCTTCAGTTTTCATATCAGGCCTTAGCAGTTGCATGATGCTCGCCGTACCCATTTTCGTTGGAGAGTTTTGCCAGGAATCAATCCGAGGAACGATGTCATCTCTGTCCATGATCTTCTACGGTATTGGAATGCTGGTCTCTTACATTTTGGGAGGCTTCTTGAAGTATGAAGTGATGAACTACGCGTGTTTAAGCTTAGCGGTCACAGGATTTGCTCTTGTATCTTTCCTAAAGGAGTCGCCTCTGTATTTGTTGACTAATGGTTTTGAAAAGGTTTGTCTGTTTTTTTTTTATTTATTCAAATTCTTATGGCTACTGTTTATAACAAGACATGTCCCTATAAAATACAAAAATATAACATTCTAATATATTCATATTTTTATAATGTTTACGTGAAGGTAATTAAAATCTTCTGTCATAAATAAAATATCTATTAAAAATCGAACAATTTTAACGATTTAGCATTCAGAGCAAGAATATTTTTTCTATTTATGAGTCAATGTTTTCAAATTTCAGGAAGCTATGGAATCTATAGCTTTTTATCGAAGAGTAAAGGTAGATTCCAAAGAAGTATCTGAAGAAATGGAAACACTCCGGAGAGCCCTTAATCCGGATTTGGATGGTATGTTTTCTTATTATTTTTTGTTATTTATTTACGATACTATAAAGTTGTCAGATTCTTATAAAATGTTTTAATGCTTTTCAATTATGATAGAGTTCCCCCAATGGAGTTAAATAGGTTGAATAGGTTAAATGAAAGTTATAAATACTTATTGTATTGTTTGTATTTTTAGATGCAACACCGGAGGAGGAAAAACTGAATCCAATAGAGAAACGCAAAGAAAAACTGTCTTTCTGGAAATTTATGAGTAAGTTATGTGTAATAAAGTACTTGACGGGGTAGTATCTATTTTGGAATTACATGGTAGAGGTCAGGAGTTTGTTTTCGGCGACTAACGGAAACTCATACACTAAAGCAGTGTTTTAACAAAAGGGCCAACTGTAACCATAGAGGACAGTTACCTCCGATTGTATATGACGAATATGGGAAACCCTGTCATTTCTTTAATAAAATTCAATTAAAAATTAATAATTAATTATCATGCAGTACATTTTTATGTTATTAAGTAACCCTGGAATAAAAATCATGATTTGTAACATACCTGCGTTCTTAAAAAAAGTTAGAACATTTAATATAAGTCTCAACTTTAATGAATTGGGAGTACTCCCGCTCTATCCCATTAAAGACGAGAGAGTTTTTAAAGTATCCAATGCTGGTGAAGACGAAGTAGAATATAAAAGCGTGCTTGTGACGGTGTTCTGTGGCTTAGGGTGAGACATTAAGAAGTTTTAGTTTGCCGACGTAAGTTTTAATTTAATGCCACTCTCGTGACTGAATGGTCCCCATGACGAAATTCCTCGCGAATTAAAATATATTTGTCTCACATTCTCCAAACCGGGCTGTTTTGTTATTTCAAACGATCTGAGAAGATGTAAAACTTTCTATTGCCCATGTCATAGTAAAACAATAATAGACACACAGTGATAACTAATTACTGTTTTTACATCATAACGATACACCAGACACAGCTCATCGTTATAACAAAAGCAACGAATCGAGAAACGGAAAAGAAAACAAAAGCAAATTACTCATTAATGGCAACGCAAGAACATGAAATTTGCTAAGGTCTCATTATTTGTTCCAGAAAAATCCCGCTCAAGTCGTCGTGCGCTGCTGATGACTATAATCTTGTATACAGCGGCAATATTCCAAGGTCTGGTGGTGGTTCAGGTGTACGCTGAACCATTGTTTGAAGAAGCGATTCCAAATATGTCGGCGACTTTGTCAAGCATAATCTTTGCCATCATTACAGTCATTGCTGGGTTTGGAGCTGCCTATTTGATCGATTGGTGGGGAAGACGGGTAGGTTTCTGGCCTGTTTCTACATTAGCTATAGTTGAGTTTTTTTAATATATTGAAATAACATACGAGCATGTAATCCACGAAGTGGTCACTGCGGCCCATGGGCTGAAGCAACTTCATACAAAACAGGGGTACTATCGAGGTCAATCACAGATGCGTTGCTATTCCTGAGGACTAAGATGAGCGGCTCGTAGGAAAGTGAGCCGGCAACCACATCCTTCCCCCGAAACTCAAGAACTTCATGCTAGAAGTAGGTCTACGGTATCTTTCCTGTCAAACCATACTCATTTTACCACCTCGTAGATTTGAGTTTCAATTAAAAATGGACGATGTGATTTGAATATGGCTAAATCACTATTTTTATTTCTACTTAATGACCGTGTTAAGAGTAGATAGCTTAAAGTTGACGATAAAACTTTGAAATTTAATTTTATAGACAGCATCGCATAGATTTAGGTCCTATTACTATTATGTTATCGGTTCCTTCTTAGATTGTCAAGGGCGCTGATCAAGTGCGTATTAGTAGAGTTCACACTTTTGGAAACTTATTTGAGAACTTTCAGGCATGTATCATTTTGCGTATATACGCTACAGGATATTATACTATGACAATCCGACTACGTACATAACAAAAAAAAGTAAAGGACAGTTGCACGGAGTTTCAAACACAAACTATAAGGCTATTATTATTTCTAAGAAAATATTTGTACAAGCTTTAAATCAAATTATTAAATTAATTGTAATTATTATTTTCCAGCCTTTGATGATCTATGGGTCTCTAGGCGGCGGCATCTGCTGTGTGATCCTCGGCTCCCAGATCCATCTACACTGGGGTCCACATTGGGTCACTGCGTTGTTCATCTACCTCTTCAGTATCCTGTACACCATAGGCGCAGGCACTGTTCCATTTGTGATGACTGCTGAAGTTTTCTTGCCAGAGGTTTGTATAGATGTTCTGTAAAATTGACGAGATTTTGATTCGACTCCGGACATCACAAAGCATAGTATGTATAATTTACTTCAAGTGTTATTTTTATAAGATTAAAGTTACAAACGTGAGTGCGGTCCACCTATTATAAGCGGTCGCCCATAGACATCTGTAATGAACCCTTGATAAGATCAGAATCTTATTAGAGGTTAGCTAGAATCTGAAGACTAAGTTCGAACGTCACGGATGTGTACTCGTACATCACCTGTACATACCCTTCGAACCAATTTATAACACTGTTGCGATGGGGCAGAAATAACCACCACGACGACTACAGCTGCGCCTTGAGAACTAGGTCTGAACGCTTCGGTTAAGTATGTTGTTTTTAGCGACCCGCGTTGCGGACCGGTCAACATACCGGTCTGTCGTGCATTGGGTTCCGGGTTCGATCCCCGGCCAAATATCTGAATGATAAATTTTGATTTCTGTTCTGGGTCTGGGTGTTTGTATATTCGTCTTTGTGTGCCCATGGCACCCGTGACACAGGAAAAAATCTTAGTGCGGGGCTGTGAGTGTAAAAAGCGTGTGTGTTTTTTTAGTTTTTTTAGCCTTGCATCAGTAATGTATGTCTCCCTTACCACCTTAAACCGGAATGCATCAGAGCTTAACATGTTGTCATTAGGTAGACATGGATGTGGCAGTGTACTTCCGAATTCGAATCACTAATAGTTCTGCTTTTAAATTGTCGAGATTTAATACTATTATAATTTTCCAGGTGAAAAGTGTGGTCTCAATGATCAGTATGGAGTGGGCTTTTGTCTGCTTCTTCGTGATCCTGTTCATCTTCAATCCCCTGGTCTCTGCCATCGGCCTTGGTCCCGTGTTCTACATCTTCTCAGCTGTTTGTTTCCTTACCACCATCTACAGCGTGTTCTACGTTCCCGAGACCATGGGCCTGACCGTCGATGTTATTCAGATGAAATTTAATAATAAACTTAAATATACCCAAAAACCTAGTATAGAACTAGAATGTGTAAGTTAGTTATAATTTGAATAGAGAAATATTTTTTATATTTTCTATGTTGTCTTTATTTTACTTTTATCCTTTCTTTTAAAAATGCTTTTTTGAAATAATGTCTTTACTCCTTTGTTTAGTACGTTCAGTTTTCTAATTATCGTATCTGCTACAGAACTGAACGTACTAAACATCGTAGGCTAACTTTTTAAATTTCAAAGAAGCAATTGAATCAGTCATCTGATGGACATGCAGTTCACCTGATGGTAAATGGCGACTGCTCTGGATACATGTAATTAACCCTAGCTAAGAACCGAGTCTAATCTTATCTGAGATTGGTTGCAGACGTGTTGCTAACTCTCAGGATGAAGTTGAAACGTCTCGGATTAGGGAAATACGGTACCCTCAAACAACAGACGATAAAGCCGTCGGCCTGGTTTGTTATATCATATAGCAGCAGTTGAGCTTTGTCCTTGTGAGATGGTTGAAAATTGGCGTAAAGATGTACATCATTCCAGGCGTCATCTTGTTGTGGAGACAGGGATTTAGAAGTGGGTTATAAAAGGGGTAGTCATAGTCACTACTTCAGAAGTTCCTTATATTATGACCTGAGTTTGACGACCCGCGTGGCGGAGTGATCACCATACCGGCCTGACGCGCATCGATTCGCGGGTTCGATTCCCGACCAGACAGGCATATAAATGATGAATTTAAATTTCTGTTCCGGGTTTGGGTGTTTGTGTATTCCATGGTCCATGGCACCCGCGACACAGGAGAAAATCCTAGTGCGGGGCTATGAGTGTAGAAATCGTGTTTTTTTTGAGTGAAGGAGTGGTTAACATACTGGTCTAAAATGCAATGGAATCCGGGTTCGAACCCTGGTCAGAGATATTTGAGTGTTTGTATATTCGTTTTTATGTGTGTCCATGGCACCCATGACACAGGCAAAAGTTCTAGTGTGGAGCTATGAGTGTAAAAAGCATTATTATTGCCTATCATATTTAATGAAACCTTTTTTTTTGGTGCCGGGGGAAATCTTCTTAAGGTACACCGAAGCCTCGGGAGAGACTGTGGGTTATGTGGGATTTTTACCCACTAAAAGCCCTCGGTAGCCTTCCTCAGTGATTGTAGGGGACTCCGGGATCTTCATTGGAACGCACCGGTGCCCCCTAGCGCTCACACATACATCGCACAAACACAAACTTTCGCATTTATAATATTAGTCACATTTATGAACGCAATTCTTATAATTGAAGACTGAGTAAACAATAGGTACATTATATGCAATTAAAATAAGAACAATAAAAAATATTTATAATAATCTATACATATAAAATAAAACTGAAGTGTCTGTTTGTAATATCGAAATAACAGCTTTTAACGAAATGCATATGGAAGTTACTAAAATTATTGTCTGTCTGTCCGTCTGTCGATCTGTCTGTGTGTTCTGGGTAATCTTTGAAACCGCTGGACCGATTTTGACGGGACTTACACTGTTGGATAGCTAATAACAGAAGGTGTAACTTAGGCTACTAATATTTTAGAAAATGTGATTAGGGTTTCGCACAAAATAATTAAAACCGAAGCAACTACGCGCTCTACGCGCACGCAGAGCACTGGAGCTTATGTCAGTTGCTATCAATTGTCTCTGAAACAATGCTATAACAATTAAAATTATATTAGTTCTAAAATTTTGGCTATATGTAACTATTTCAAGTTCCATTTTTGAAACGCGGGTATAACCGCGGGGCTCAGCTTGTTTATTATATGATTTGCTTAAGCGTACATATAAGGCCGTTGAAACTGTAGTTTTTGTGTGTCGATAAAACATTTTAATAGTTTTCTCCACGTAGTGTATATTTGAAAAAATGTTTGGAGTACTGAGAATAATTACTAGGTACCCTCAAGCCATTATTGTCCCACTTGTTAATAAGTCATAGCTTCTTCCTTTAAAAGTACTAAATTTCATAAAAAAGTGTTCAATCTTTCATAGAATTTCACAGAAAATTTATTCATAGTTAATGTCTTGGTCATAAAAATCCATCTACTCTCTCCAATGTCATTACCATTTTAAGTTTTGCTAGTTTTCATTTTAAAATATATGTGAAATCGCAGAGTATAGCTGGTCTTTAAGACGGTGGGATACAGCCCTTACAGAACTCACATGCCCTTAATAAGTCTATCCAGCAATTAATTTTTTGGAGTTAACTGTTGGAAAACAGATCATCCCCTTATGGGGGATATTGCCCCTCAGTCGCCTCCAACCTCACGTGCCCTTAAGAAATCACGAAACACGGTATCGAAATTTTCTAAACACCTTGTACCTATAATATGTTACAGTTCAAGATGCATCCTTGTCCATCGACCTTATTAATTAGCCGCATCAGAGACTCGTGCCAATATACATACATACATACATACATATATACATACATACATACATCCGCCAGCTGAGGTGAACTGCTGAGTGGCGCGTCCCCAAGGTTGCGGATAGGGGAATGCCCGAGGCTCGTTTCGACGACACTGGGTAGGGGTGAAATAAAATAGCCTCCGCGGACAAAACACAACCCGATGTCAGTGGTCTAGCGTGCCCAGGACTGGAAGGCGACAGGGATAGTCGTCGCAAGCGCTCCCCTGAGGTACCAGGTCCCACCTCAGGCGTAACTAGTGGCCTTACTTCGGCAACCGGGGCTCTGCCGAAGCGGACTGAGTATTTCCCTAGGTTCTCGTGGGAACACTATGAAAGAATCTTTTGCCAACCCTAATAATAAAACAAATGAAGATAGAAACAACGGGCACCAGGCCCAACAATCAGCTCAGGACGTAATAGCTGAAAAGGCGAGGACGGAAGCATGGAACCGTCTCGGGAGCCTAATTAGTGAGGTGAAGAAATTTGTGGATGAAAAACCGAACATCCATAAAGAAGTTAAAAGACAATTAGCCAGTGTGGGCATTGCCTTCAGCAGACTGAAGACACTGGAAGATTCTTCGAGAAGCACACAGCATCGCTCTCGTAGTGCGGAGACTAAAGATGCGGAAACATCGCCGATACCCACAGCATCTCATACTAGAGTAGTCGTGCAGCACAGAATGGAGGCGACAGACACTGGCAGCGATGGAGATGGTGAGTCAACAGCTGATCAAAGGCTCAACACTCGAAAGACCAAGAGGAAGACGAGGGACTCGCCAGGTACGACGTCCAATGCGAAGAAAATGAAGAATGAAACGAGACCGTCTTTAATACACAAGAGTATGCCATCTCACCCCGCAAATAAGAAAGGCCGAGAACAAACCAATCAGGTAACACAGGAACCTAACACGAAGACACCTGACTGGCAGCTGGTCCAATCCAAAAAGGACAAGAAGAAGCAACGCCAACAGCACCTTTCTGGGCAGCCGGCCCAGCGGCCCAAGAAGCAAAGACCACGAAGATCAGCTACTAGACCCAATGCATTGATCGTTCGGCCTAAAGAGAAGACGATGTACGCGGAAATCCTCACGCGGATCAAGAAAAATGTACCGGATGAGCAGGTCTGCAATACAGTTGATAAAATCCGCAAGACTGCAGGAGGAGACGTGCTTATTATCCTGACGAAGCAGAACACTGATGGAGGCAAAGCACTGCGACAAGCAATGGTAGACCTGCTCAAAGATGATGCCGACGTCATCAGTAAAGGCCCACAAGAAGACCTCGAAATCAGGGATCTGGATGATACGACGACCAAGCAAGATATTCGTGCAGCTCTACAAAAGGTGGCCGGCGCGGACCTACAAATCCCAGAGGACGCAGTCAAATCTGTGCGAAATGCCTATGGAGGTACCAAGACTGCAGTAGTAACTCTGGCCGCTGCAATTGCAAAAGTGGTTCTAGGAGAACACGGTATGATCCGGATTGGCTGGGTCAATTGCCGCATAAGACCAGTAGAGAGACCGACTAAGTGCTTTAAGTGTTGGCACTACGGTCACACCGCGATTCAGTGCAAAAGCACGGTAGATCGATCCAAACACTGCAATAAGTGTGGAGAGGAAGGCCACAAAGCAGTGGACTGCACGAAAACAGCTCGCTGCGTATTATGTATCGAACACGATAATTCCGAGAACACTGCCCATGTTGCTGGTTCTAGCAGATGCCCAATCTATCGAACGGCACTCCAGAAGATCCAAGGAAAACGAAAATCAAGGTCCTCCAATTAAACCTTAACCACTGCGAGGCCGCCCATGATCTGCTCATGCAGACCGTACGTGAGCTGAATGTGGAGGTGGTACTACTATCGGAGCCATACAAACAATTATCTAACCAGCCTTGGGCAACGGATAGCACTGCCAAAGCTGTCATCTGGGCTCCAGGCAAGCTCCCTATCCAGAACATAGGTAACGGTACAGAAACAGGGTTTGTAGTGGCTAAGATGGAAGATATCCACTTCTACAGCTGCTACGCACCACCCAGCCTTTCAATAACTGAGTTCAACGACTTCCTCAATCGACTGATCGATGATGCGAGGCAACGCACACCAGTGGCAATCGCCGGAGACTTCAATGCCTGGGCGGTTGATTGGGGTAGCAAGGAGACCAATGCGCGAGGAGAGGCACTGCTGGAAGCCATGGCTACTCTAGACGTAGTGCTCCTCAACAGTGGGAACAAACCTACTTTTATTAGAGGAGAAGCTAGCTCTGCAATCGACCTAACATTCATTAGCGGTTCACTGGCTAAAGGGAGTTGCTCGTGGGAGGTGTTGGATGTATACACAGCCAGCGATCACTGCGCGATACTATGGTCAGTATCTGCTGATCGGAGTGGTGGGAGAACATACCAACGGATTAAGGCAATGGGTTGGAAGGCAAGTTCATATGATGAAGTGGCGTTTATGGTTTCTCTGGATAAAGATCCAATTAAAAACGGAAATGCCGAAAAGCAAGCAGAAGATCTGATAAAGAGAATCACGAAAGCTTGCGATGCTAGCATGCCACGCAAACGCAATACCAACCACCGCCCGTCAGTTTACTGGTGGAATGAATACATCTGCGGGCTTCGTAAGGAATGCTTTCGCGCCAGAAGACGGTCGCAGCGGAGCCGGAAAAAACCGAACTTCTTGGAGTTGATAACGGAGTACAAGAAAGTTCGCCAAACGCTGAAAGCAGCAATAAAGGACAGTAAGCGTAAGAGCTGGACCGAACTGATTGACGAAGTAGATCTAAACCCGTGGGGCAAACCCTACAAGGTGGTCATGACTCACCTTAAAGTCCAGCCCATGCTTTCACCCACATGTCCCCTACTTCTGAGGAGGATTGTTTCTGAACTGTTTCCACAACAGCGAAACCCATACAAGCCGACAAAGCAGGATGTGATAGGTGACATTCCGCCAATCACTGAAGAGCAGTTATTAGAAGCTTGCAGTAGAGTCGGAAATAAGAAAGCCCCGGGCATAGACGGGATACCAAACGTCGCGCTAAAATCTGCCATTAAAGTAGCACCGAAACTCTTCCTAGATGTGTACAACACATGCATCAAAGAAGGCACTTTTCCTCGCAAATGGAAGCAACAGAGGCTAGTACTCCTCCCAAAAGGGACGAAACCACCAAACGAACCGTCATCCTATCGTCCACTCTGTATGCTGGATACAGCTGGCAAAGTCTTGGAAAGAATAATCCACCAAAGAATTGAATCAGCAGTCGAACCGCTGCTTGCCAGCAATCAATATGGCTTCCGGAAAGGACGGTCAACTTTAGATGCGATTAGCCTGGTCGTAAACATGGCTAAGGATGCGGTCGCGGGGAGCAGGTGGAAGGGAGGTTCGAAAAAGTACTGCTTGGTAGCGACCTTCGACATCAAGAACGCTTTCAACTCAGCCAACTGGGAGCATATCTCGCGCGCCCTCCGGGAGATGGAAGTACCAGTGTATCTGCAGAATATGGTGGCTAGCTATTTCAGCGATAGGCTTCTGAAGTACGACACAAAGACGGGCCCAAAAGAGTACTTCATTACTGGAGGTGTACCACAAGGTTCTGTTTTGGGTCCTCTCCTGTGGAACATCATGTACGACGGACTACTTAAACTTCCAATGCCGAAGGATGTCAAGCTCGTGGCATACGCCGATGATGTGGCAGTAGTCATCGTAGGGAAGCATCTCGAGGAAATAAATCATGCCTTCGACACCACATATGAGAGAATGAGCCAGTGGATGAAATCCGTTAACTTGGAACTAGCGGAGCATAAAACAGAAGCCGTTCTTATAACCAGCAGGAAGAAACTAGAGAACATCTCACTACGAGTCGGACGTCACGAAATAACATCACAACCGTTTCTCCGGTACTTGGGAGTGATGATCGATGCTCGGCTCAGTTTCAAGCAGCAAGCGGAGCACGTGAGTGTCAGAGCATCAGTAGTGGGTGCAACCTTGTCACGCCTCATGCCCAATGTTGGAGGTCCAAAACAAAAAAGAAGAGCACTACTGGCGTCAGTAATAACATCAGTGCTGACGCACGGGATTTCTATCTGGGCTGACACACTGAAGAGGCAAGAATCGAAGAGGAAGATCGCACCGATATACCGACGGAGTGCCTTGAGAATCATCAGTGCCTTCCGCACAGTGTCCGACGATGCAGCCTCCGTCATATCGGGGATACTGCCCATCGAGATCCTGGCCGAAGAGCGACAGGCTCTCTACCAGAAAAGGAAGATGTCTACCCCATTGAGTCCTGTAGAACTTAGGAGCGAAGAGCGGCAAAATAGCATCAGGCGATGGCAAGCCGTATGGGAAGTCGGAACAAAGGGTAGGTGGACCTATCGACTCATACCACGACTCGAAGAGTGGCTGAACCGTAAGCATGGCGAGGTAAATTATTACTTGACGCAGATGCTCTCCGGGCATGGATGTTTTCGAGCATATCTGCACCGGTTCAAACACGACGATTCTCCGGAGTGCCCCGCCTGCCCCGGAATTGTGGAAGACGCGAAGCACGTATTCTTTGAGTGCCCCCGTTTCGGAACACAACGACGTACACTGGAGGCTGCCCTCAGAGAGAAAATTCATCCGGAATCACTAGTCCGACTGATGCTTACCTCTAAGGCTGCGTGGGAAGCTTCAAGTTCGTGTGCGACGGAGATCATGCAAGAACTTCGTCGCATAGAAAGAATGCGCTCAAAAAATAGAAGCGCTTAAACTGTAGTTAACGTGAAAATTACAAGAAGGAATAGCTACTAGCTAATGTCTCCCTCCATGATGTAATGCCTGACGGCGGTTCCATGGAGGAATAAGAGAGCAGAGAGGGAGGACAGGGGTTTAGTCGGTAGGGGACAGTCTTTTAATCCGAGTCCGACATATCCTGGCAGAACATCAAGCGGAAGCAAATAGCACAGTGCGCTCAAAATGATGATGCCAGGAACGCGTAAATGCGTTCCCCGACCTCATTAATAAAAAAAAAAAAAAAAAAAAAAAAAAAAAAAAAAAAAAAAAAAAAAAAAAAAAAAAAAAAAAAAAAAAAAAA
>DWLI01002794.1:0-12642 GCA_018249915.1 Cecropterus dorantes dorantes
TCTTTTTGACTGCGCTGATGTGTTCCTTAATTCGTTGTGAAATGGCTCGTTTTGTCTGTCCTATGTAACAGCTGCCATAAAAAATATTTATAGTTATAGGCCCCAGTATAAAAAGGCATGTAGTGCTTTGTTGAAGCTACTTAAATTTCCTTTTCAAGGCATAAAAGGGTGTTCCCGTGGCCTTATTATACCTTCAATTAAAATGAAGTAAACCTTCGAGGTAGTTTCGGCCACAGTCAACAAATACTTAATTTTAATCCTTTAGGAGACAATATGTAATAAAAATACTCGTGTTAGTTTGATGGAAGTTATCATACAGCTGTTTACGATATGACAAACTGTCCTTAATTCTTTGTGGTTCGACTCCGGAAGCCCCAGGGGCACACCTATTTCTGCCTAATTACAGCAGTGTTATTCCGTGTTGTGTTCTGGTTTGAAGAGTGTGATCCTTACCACACCTTTCAGACCAGGCCTACCTTCCCGATGCATTCCATCCTAATTCTCAGAGGTAGCAACACATCTGTGGCTAACCTTAGGTGCGACTTTGATCTTACCTAGGATTGATTACAGATGTCTATGGGCGGCTGTCGCCACTTACCATCAGGTGGTCTGCGTGCTCGTTTGCTGCTTTCATACTATAGTATGTAACAAATAATTTAATCATTCAAATTCCGTAGATCATGACATAATTTTTATTTGCTTAAATAATATTCTTTAAGCTCTAAGATTAAGTGATGGTAATGATCTAATAAAAAAATGCCAGTATTCCATATTTACTACTAATACGAATATTATTCAATGAATTCATCAAACGTTTAGTAGAAAGTGAAATATAGGTATTCTCGCTATCAGGCCTCGGCAGTAGTAATACTTTACACAAGTTTCTAATTCTAGCTTTCTAATTCAATATTTAGTTATTTTTCGCTGAATTATATACTTTTCTCTATTTTATCAGATTAATATTCCTATTGGGTCACTAATAAAATTAAAATTGACGAGAAGACTTGAGAATAATGAAAACATATAATTCAGTTCATAAACAAAAAAAATTGCAATGCATCTACTGTGCTTAATAGGTACTTATAATATAGAAGCATATGTGTGATTACGATGCAAGTCAGCTAAAGTTATAGTTAACAGCTAAAGTTAGCTCATATTAATATCGTTTGTTCAACTTTGTACTGCCAAAATTCAAAGTACCACATGATGTTTACAATAATAAATATTTAATCGAATATAGGATATTTAATATGGTATTCGTTCACTAACGTGTGCGTTAAAACTATTAAAGTGAAAGTAAATTTTAAAATGATTATTCTATTTACCCTTTTTTATTTAAAGGTCAACATCAAAAGAGCCGGCTTTGAAGAAAAATCTTTTTAAATCTTTATTGAAGAGCTCCATGTCGTAACGCTCCAAGAATACTTCGGAACGAATTTTATTCAACATATTACACATTTGATGGTACCTCATCCATCGACAATTGATACGATGGAGGAAGGGTGATATAGTCACCTGGTGACAGAGTTTCTCGGAATAAGGTGGAATAAGGGTGATATAAGCACCAGATCAAAGAGTTTCTCGGAATACTCACTATTGTCATTCCGGTAAAGCACGCAAATGGAACCTAACCCTGTAGGCTAAAGTGTCGAACTGATCGAAAATCCGTAGGTTGTAGACGATTCGGATCGCACGTTTCTTCTCAAACTACTTTTTACTAGTCCTAATATCTTATATTATACTAAGTAGGATTACTTAACATAATATAGAATATTAATATATTGAGTAGAACACGAGTTTACTTATCTCGATCAATGCGGATCGAGTTTATAGAACAAACAGTACGCCAATGACGAGGCGGGATCATGGGATAAAGTAAAGTAATTTTACACGGAGATATAGGAAATTAATAGTCTAAGCACATGCTTACTGAGCTCCCAAACTAGATGTTGCATATTCAACGAGTGATTTGCGTAGGTAAGCAATCGCTTATATACATAACAGAGTTTACGTGCCCGTCAATCTGTTTAAGGGGATCGATAAAGAAATCTGCCGAGGCTTACTTTAGCAGGGAACACATCTGGGAATGTAAAATTATCTTTTTCTTAAGTAAGCTTTCGTGTTAAACTGAATCCTAAAGTATTTTTTTATTTATCAGATTAAAGTAGCAAACGAGCATACTGTTCGCCTTATGTTAAGTGGTTACTGCCTCCTATGGATATCTGTAAGCACCTGCATTCAGAACAGGAGTTCTATTTGAAGCTGGCACCCACACACCGAAACGCAAGTACTGCTTCACGCTAGAAATAGGTGTAGCGGTGGTATTTCCACAGTCGAACTACAATAGTTCTGCAACCTGGTAACTTAGTGTAATATTATTTTGGTAAAGCTTTAGATATAAAAAGTAGTAAAACCATGCGTTGTTCGTTCTATTGCCTACCTGCTTACCAGAGGCAAAACATCCACATGAGTTTCTGCCTTAAAGCATTCTTTAATCCTTAACATTATGGTCTGCTTTAAAGGATGTGGCAAGATAAAGATGCGCTTAAGAGGCGTTCCTCCTTAGTCCTCCAGGTTAGTATCTATGGTCGACTTTAAGTAGATTTAACCCTATTCGAGATTTTATAGATGTAGATTTCCATGGGCGGCGGTGGCCACATGCACACTTCTGCGATTGCTAAGATTTGTAAGGAACGACAGATTAATATTCAAAACTACTTTATTTTTTAATTTTTAATTTATTAAGAAGATACGAAGTATATATATTTATATTTTCTATTATGTAGTACGTAAAATTGTATTATAGTATTCTATTACGTGTAAAAAGTGTAAAAAAATATGAAACATAGATATTTGATATTGACTTTCATTTATATACCTAAGCTTAACTTTAAGAAAGATATATCAAATATATACTTAAGAGTTTTAGTGTATACAAAATATTATAGAGTAGAGTAGAAAGGATTTGAAATATGCGTTAATGGAACACATTTGCTTGAGTAGTACATTTAGATAATCCTATTGCTACAAAGCAAAATCTTATCTTTGGTGATATATAATCACATTGTATTGTAAAACCAGACACAAGAATTATAAAAAAAAACATTAGTAAGAACATAACGCCTTTGAAACCTACATGTAGGTAAACCTGGGAAGTACCACCACCACACCTATTTCTAGCGTGAAGCAATTCATGCGTTTCGGTGGAAGTATGTGATAGCCGACTCACTTATAGTATATGAGGCGACCATTTTAGCCCTTGGGAGTAGCAACGCATCTGTGATCGACTTCAGACAGCACTCCTGTTCTATATGAAGTTGCTTACAGATCTCCATTGGCGGTAGTAAACACCCACCATCAGGTAGCAGTAGCAAACGAGCATGCAGTCCATGCTCGTTTGCTACTTCAGTCTTATAAAAAAATATATTTGACAGATAAACGGGTGGTTTCAACAAATGTATTGCAAGTTGTTCATATCAACTTATATTCTTCATACATAGCGATTGCAAAATCTCAGAAAAATACCAATATTCCTTTGCTAAGGAATACTTTAAAGGTATCATTTTTAGAGTGTATTTTTATAGACGAGCAATTAGAAAGTTGCGCAATAAGGACATTGTAACGTCAATGGGTTCATCAGCGATTTCAATTAATTTTTCTCACTTGATCGATCGTCCCGCGCGAGAACAAAGCAATTACGACACTGGAACGTAACCGATAGCAATTAATTTGTTTTCGCCTCAACGAACAGTCGTCCGAATGCGTCCTTTGTAGGCGTCAATTCGTCGCCTTTTATATTAAATTGTTGTTTCCACTCAGTTTTATGTGTAGGTACAGTCCTAGTTACTTCGAGACGCTTCCAGTGATCCCCAGTTTTAAACGAATTTAATTAATACAATGAAAGTTCTCGACAAAATGGTGAATTTATTTGGGACGTTTTATGGAAACGGACTCTTCGTTGTCGTACGATAGTATACAGCACAGATACTTTTACATACGTAATCTTCACAAAAATTCGCAAATACTGCAAATAATGGAAAAATACATAGAAAAGCTCCAGGTACTTTTTACAATGTTTTCTCAAGACTATCATAATAACCCAATCGTATATTTATTTGGCTACTAATAATAATTTACGCCTACAATTATATAAGAATGGGTTTGTCACTATATTGAAGTTTAAAAAGTCTCCAAATAATATTTTATATTGCTAGGTACTCTTGTTCCTGTAACACCGGGATCAGAATAGAGCTATGTTATCCCCTGACATTCGTAAGAGGCGACTAAAAGGGGGCTTACTGAGTTGTGGGCGGCAAGAGTGGGAGCATGAACCGTCCATCCAAGCGATCCCGGGAAGGACGGTGGCATAGGACGGCATGACGGAAGGTAGTGGTATGTGATCGCATACCGTCGTAAACACTAAAAGATAAGGTGACCTCTAATGATCAACGAGAAAGAGTAAGAAAGGACCATCGCGCTTGGAGGACTCCGGTTGTGTTCCGTTAGAAGGAGTTGGGCGTATTTATTATTACACACAAATTATATAGTATACTTTAAACTACATTACTAATAACATTGCTACTAATTTAACCTCAATCAATGCATGATAATAGACTTCATAATGTATTTAGATTTAGTTTAGCATTCCACATGCATAAAATTATTAGGATCAAAACGTAATATTGTTACACAACGCTTTATATTTAAATACTTATTTTGAAAGATTTTTAGAAGTACTTAAAGCTACATAACAAAAAGTTTAATCTTAAGATTAACATAAATCACATTAATAATACACGAAAAAAGTTTTAATGTTAGGCAAAACTAACTACATACTTCATAGTAACAAAACACACAAGTATTCCCCCTAAGTAATTCTCATGTTAGGTAATGTATGTGTAAGACGGCTTTAGTAGGGTAAATCCGGACGCAATATTTAAAACAGCTTTTATGCCCGAGCAAAGACGGGCTTTCACAAAACCGAAGAAAATAAAAAGCTCTACATTTACTATTCAACTTATGTAGATTGTTTCACAAAGGCAAATTTTTCAGGTTCTTTATTCCCTTACTAACGGATAAGCATAGTACGCTGTTGTAATAAGAGGAAAATCCGTAAATTTTTAAATCACGGAAGCAAATTAAATTTGCTTTGTTATAATTTATTGGTTTGCAACTCTTTGGCTGTCCAGTGGGACATCAAAATGTTTGCAGCCCAACCAATCTGAACGAGTGACTCCCGATACAAGTCAGGTGGGTAAAGAGATTTCAGAAGAATTTATCAATGTGACAATATTGTTAAACAAATTGTATTGTATTGTTAAAATGTGATGACGTATTTGATGAAAATTAGTAATAACAAGATTTTAAGTAAGTAGTTGAAGAATATGTCATTCACAAACAACTGCACGCGAATTCTTTGCTGTCAGTATTAATAAATTATTCTAAAACTTTTACGAAAAAAATAACTTAAGCAGTTACTTTAAAAGAAATAAACAATAAATCCATGCACTGAATAATACTCACAAGCGAACTCGTATTTTTTAAAGTACAAATATGTTGAAATAGTTCCAAATTACAGTTTACGTAAGTAAAATCTAAAATTTCTGCAGCGCAATAAAATTACCACAATAGAACTCTGCGGTAAGGGTGATAACTCATGATCAAAGTCAAGTTTGTAAAGAGTATGACTACTGAGTGCGAAATAGAAGTAACAACCAACAACTGTGCAATGTTATGTAGTTCCGTCAACCCATTATTTTCCACTGCCGGGCACGGGTCTTCTCTCAGATTGAGAGAGTTTCAGGCCATAGTCCACCGCGCTGGCCAAGTGCGAATTGGTAGACTTCACACACCTTTGAGAACTTTGTAAAGAACTGTAGGTTACCTCACGAGGTTTTTCTTCACCGTAAAGCAGTGATTATTAGCTTTCAATACGCACATAATTTTAGAAAAATTAGTGGTGCGTGCCTGGGATTCGAGCCCCGGACCCTCGATTGAGAAGCCGAGTTACAGCCGTTCGGCTATCACTGCTCATGCTATCACTGTTATGTAGTACCGAATTCTAATTTAATTCTGTGTGCTGTAAATAATGAGGTGCTATATTTACATATGCCGTTCTTAGCCTTTAGGGTAGCAACGTATCTATGGTTGACCGCAGATAAGGTTCTAATCCAGTTAATCCTATTCTGGGTTGAATACAGATGACATCTAATGCATTGCAAGCATATTTCTTACGTCAATCCCATATTAAACATACCGACAATTAATATTTTTGATCCCCATTGCACTTCAGTAATTAATAATCTCATTAATAAATAATCATTAATAAGGTAAGTAACCACTTTAATCGTTGACAAAAGAAAACCGTGGGCCATGTTTTATGGTGGTTTACGGAATCACAATTCTACTTTGACTTTGACATGAGTCGATCTAAAATAAAACAATATTATATATACCTTACATGTTTTTGCGATTATGTTGAGATCTTAAAAATATGCAAATAAATATCGTTTGAACTTATACTTAAATGGTATTAAATTATATTGTAATTGGAATTAATACAACTTACTTCGTATTTGCAAATTTATGATCATAACAAAAAAGCCTTTTAAACATGAGGACTTTTAGAATAGACTTTTAGAGAAAACCGGTAGGCATTAAATGATTCCCGTAATAAATAAATTATGACGGAGAATATTTAGCATTTATAAATTTTATAAAACAAGAACGCAAACTAGACCAATGAACTTCCAGTATTTTTCTCCTTTTGTCAAATGAAGCCCGATTCTTTATGAATGTAGTAGAGAGAGCACCGGGAGTTCATATATTCTAGTTCTAACATTTCATTGTTCAATTTTATAAAATACTACAGTCATCTGCGAATTTACTTTCTATAACAAACACGGTATATTTTATTTAATAACGTTAAATTTTATCACATTGCTTATCCGAAACAACTTTGTATGCGTAACATCATACATTTAAATAGTGAAAATACACTTTGCATCATAGAACATTGAGTACTAATTTTACAATTACACACTGAAGTCCATGTGTGACTTTATTTGTCATTGAGACATTTAAGTGACTTCGTATCATTAGTATGACATACATATAAAATAATATAGAAGTAGCAATAGAGCTGACAGTTCACTTATTAGTAAGCGGCAACTGCTGCCCGCGGATCTGTAGTCAACATCGTAAAGGATGGAAGTCCTTCTCCAAGTAGGCTACAGGTGGTGAAGATGTACCCCTAAGTACCCCTAAGTACCAAGTTAGATAACCTTTTGTAAGATTTGTCTCTTACCACACCCTTCAAATAAGATATAAGATATAAATACGGACCACAAAAGATTCTACCATTTTCCATGTGTTACAGGTCATGTATAAAAATTTATGCTTTTCAATAGTTATCTTTGACAGGTCTTTAGGGACTAAGGTCTGTCCTATCAATCGGACACGTATACTGGGATACGTGGCACGGAGGGCAACGTAACGAACGTATAATAAACCCAAGACGTGATATCAACTCAAGCCCGATTTTTTCTTGCAAGAAAAGATACAATGCCTTTAGGACTAATTGATTGTATTTGGATAAAAATACTTGGACGAAAATATATATACCTACCATTTCCATCTATCAGCCTTTCGAGGTCCACTGCTGGACATAGGCCTCCCCTAAACGGCGCCACTCCAACCGGTCCTGTGCCTTCTGAATCCAACGGTTTCCCGCTGTCTTCTTCAGGTCATCGGTCCACCTGGTCGGGGGGCGACCTGAGCTCCTTTTGCCTAAACATGGTCGCCATACCTACCATTTACCAATGAACATACAATTTACAATTTACCAATGATTGAGATATACGGAAGAAAAACAATCTTTTAGGACTAATTTGACTGTATTTGAATAAAAAGGTACGAATGTACATTTTTTTATTCATGCACACGTTATAATATTACATTATAATATTACATAATTTTCGTACGTGTTAATCACGACAGTGATTATGGTATACGGACACCCATCTAAAGCATAAAATGTATGAAAAAACTAAGTCTCCCAAAGCAGTATTTTTCCAGAAATCAGTTGCGAGATGTAATGTAAAATCAAGTCAATTAATTTATTTTGTAGGTACCTATAGAAGCTTATAATGTGATGGCTTAATGTAATTTAGGAATAAACCTAGTATAGCATACAATCGATTAAAAGTACCTAATGAAATTGAGTCTTTCATTGTAGATTTGTAAAGGTTACACTCAACCAACAAATTTATGTTTCTTGATATTAGAAAATTTAAATGCATTTTCAAATATCTCGAAAACAGATAAGGTGAGGTGGAAACAGAAAAGTTTAATTAGTTTCGTTCGCCTACAGAACTATTGAAGATTGAAAAACCAAAAGTTAATAAAAATATACATTTCTAAATAAAAATGCTACATTTAATAAATATTTGCATCTCGTTTGCAAATTCGTTTTTAAATACATTCCTCAGCAAGTTGCATAACAAAAGAGAAGAAGACTACAATATGCAATCTAGCTTTAAAATAAAATTAGCAAATGTATATTTTTATACTATTGTTACAATTCTTCATCCATCTCAAAAAAAGGATAAAAACCTACCTGAAGTTAATAACAAAATAAGCATTCCTGGCAACAGCTTAAGCCACTGCTTTGTAGGTTACGAGACTAATTACAAGGTGAGAGATATCTAAGGTGAGGTAGATACCATGAGCGCTCAGCCTTATTGTAACCTTAAAACAATAACTCGGTGACGAAAAGGTACAACGGTGGTAGTTTCGTACAATCTAACGATTGTATAATAATTACGTATAATCGAAAATAAAATGTGCGGGTTCACGTACACGAGGGTCAAGAAAAAGGCCTTTAGCCTTTTTCTTGACCCTCGTGTACGTGAACCCGCTGTATTCTCTTCGCGTCACGCATACACATGGCTGCCATGAAAGGAAAAGTATGTATGAAAGGATACCAATGGCATGCATGCGGACGAGAACCGCGTACGGACGCAGAACCCGAGTAAAGAAAAACGGCAAGGAAGGCATAGTAAAGAAGTAGCATAGGAGCATACAGACTATCTGATGATACAAGACCGCTGCCAATATGAACCCATGTGATCAACTCCAAATAAGATAAGAAGCCTACTGGAAGTCGATCGGTAATTGTTTGATAACCTTAAGGACAAATTTGGAACGCTTCAGACAAACAACGCCTCTCTTACCACAAACCAGAATACAGCAACGTTGAACTGCTATTATAGGGAAGACATAAGTTTATAATAAGTGGTGATGCCGCTGGAGTCGAACCACAAAGGGTTCTACCACATTTGATGCTTGAGTCTACAGTTTTGATTAGGTTACACACAATCAAACTCATCTCATACTTTACTAGGTACTCTAAGCGTCAATGATCATCGACCGAACTTGCGAATATATAGCCCTTAGAACAATACGAAAGTACCATTAAAGCACATCATTTATAAAATGAACACGAATGGTAACATAAACCAGAATCATGAAACTTTATTCGCTGTTTTAGTTTAGTGCGGCCCATTGAATCGCGACGTAAAAAAATTACGATCACACGTCAAGAGAAACACCAATGAGGCAGTAAACAGTCCCCTTCCAATACTCAAGTACTTGTAAAAGTTCATTAGCAATTACTGGTATCTGTTGTGGCGATTGCACACTTGTCTCTCACCGGCTTTTATTTGCCGCAATTAATTGTTTATGGTGGACGTGTTCTTTACGCGCAAAGCTACGACTTTATTTAACTTTGAAGGTGGTAAAATACACCACTCTACCTTATACTATCAGTTTTGAAGTGGTCTGGTTTAACATGTGGGGTAAAGGAGCGACTCACGCAAGAAAGCCTAAAATTGCCTACCTAAGGAAGAACTACAATAATATCTGAAGTTAAATACAAATATCCATGGGAGGCAGTAACCCCTTACCATTAGGTCGACTACATGCTCATTTGCTACTCTTTTATGATAAGTAAATAAAAAGAATCCTTGCTAATGGCGACGATACGATAATACTGATAAATATATTTTTTTATTTGTAGTAGAAAGTCAAAGTTGTCGTTTAGACCGCATTATCACTGTAGAGTCCAGTCAATGATAAATGACGAAATAACATTGAAATAGTACCAATATATTTTCTACGTTCGTATTTTACTGAGGCTTTCATATTTATATTTTGTCAGGTATAATCTTCGTTTTTTAATTTTTTATTTTCATTAAGCAAACGCTTATAGTCATTAAAATATAAAAATATAAAGTGACTAAAATAAAACTATGAATTACCAATTAATTTCCAGTTTGTTCTAGTTACATGACCTAAAGTTTATCAGACTAAGTGCATTTAAACTCGCGCGAGTGATCCAAATATATACGTGTGTGGATTAAGATGCACCGTTAGCGCTGTTTGTCTTCGGATACGCTTCAATTAACGATTAGCCGCCGTGGAGCCGAACACTTTAGATGAATTTGTAACTTTGTTTGAGTTATACTTGCGAAAATTGAGATCCTCGACTTCGTTTGCTTTGTATATCGATAAATATTTCTATTAAGATTAATAGATTTTCATTCTCTCTACAATTGCCATTTTCAAATCTTAAACAATTTTTGACAATACCAGAATGTAAAAATTGAATCATTTAATCTGTTTGAACAGTTTAACTTGCATATTACTTATATATTTTAGTCTACGAGAAAACAGAAGACTTTATAAACAAAGGCTATTCTTATTGTAACATTATATCAGTGTTTTTGGTGGAATAAAAATAAGGTCTCTTCGCTAAAGCTCGTATATAATAAAGTAAATAAATAATTATCTTGTATAATACAGTGATGTGTAAGTTAGAATTGTTTACATTCAATAGTTATCATAAATACTAAAAAAGATGAATTACCTCCATTGATTACCCTCCGCCATAATTATGGACAAGCAGCTATTGATGTGTAAATTATTATAATGGCAATAACCATTAAATTCCGTACGTAATCCTTAACACATATTTGTTAAGAATAAATTTATGTGAATATTTAAGAAAATCTAAAAAGGTATGGAATAGTTATATTAAATTTGAAAACCGCCTTCGAGGCATTTTTGTGCATTACTTCCTCTTTTCACGAGAAATTAGTTTCACTTTATCTCTCTGAGGGGTCTTCCTTGAATATAACTTATTCATGAATGGTGAAAATGTGAAGTATGATACGAGTATACCTCGTGGTTATAATAAAGCTTCTTAATGTGAAATCCCGAAAATACGTGTTTCAAAGTATGTAGACCAGTACAATGGGACCCCTAAATTTATAATTACCACAGTAGGTTTTTTTATACTATGAAAGCAGAAAACGATCATGCAGCCAACCTTATGGTAAGTGGCTACTACCGCCCATGGACATCTGTAATCGACCCTAGATAAGATCTCACCTAAGGTTAGCCACATACGTTGCTACCCCTGAGGACTGAGATGGAATTCCTCGGAAAATATGTTTCCCTTACCACACTCTTCAGACCAGAACACAGCAGCACATAATACTCCTGTTTAATAACCCCAACGCCACACCAATTTCTGCCTAATGGCAGAAATAGGTGTGGCGGTGGGGCTTTCGGGGGCGGACCACAAAAAACTACCACCCTCTTTTGTTTTTTTTTGTAAGCAAGAGACCTTGTCATAATGTTACAGATCCCATCAATAACTAATGCTTAAAAGTTATTTTACAAATAAAAAGAGTAAAAAGTAAACTATAAATATGGACGCACGTAAAACCACGACACACAACTAACATTAACAAATATTGCATTGACTGCTAGTTATAGGACAACCAATGTTAATCAGGCGATTTTATAAGTAATATATTGTTTCAATGGATACATAAAATGCATGTAATTTTTCCAACTTAGGACGTCTGATCGTGCAGCCAAGGGACTCATAAAAAGAGATTGGCTCAATTGACGACGGTTTATTGACTTATTAAATCGATCTCGACTCCAATACTTGGAATCGTATCGAGGGATTAAATTTTGTTCGTAAACTACACTTTCATGATGTTTCTGTGTATCGCAAACCTTTAAACTCAAATTTTGTCTTGATTTGCTTATTTTACTTTCATTGTAAAGTCTGATTTAATTTACGAAAATAAGCAATTATAGCCATAAATTAAGTAATTTCTGTTTATTTAGCTTTTTCTGTCGTAAAATTTGAAATATTGTAATACTGTAAGGTCTTTTTTTGCGGATTGTTTTTATTACTATATAGGCTGGTTTGGAAAGCCCGCTTATGGACTGTCGTCAAATACCTGCAGCCATGATGATATAAATGAATTGCTTGTGGTTATGTCTTTAGTGAAAATTATATTATTGTTTTAACTTTAGATGTCCTCCTAGAAGGTGATAATTATAAGAAAGAAAAACTAACGCCTCTCACTGCAAAATTATTTCGATAAGGTTAATTAATTAAAAGATAGAACTTTGCAGTCTATTAGAAACTCGTTTTCATATTAATGACCCCAATTCCGAACGAGTCTTTAAATGACAACGTAAGCTGCAGAACTGCATGTCTGGATATCGTGAGCTACATAAAAATAGTAGACTTATCTTCATAAAGTTACTACTGATAAC
>DWLI01002795.1:0-12642 GCA_018249915.1 Cecropterus dorantes dorantes
CAACCATATTTGTTCTAGAACTTTGTAAGTGCTATGTTAACATCTAGATTGGGATGCCCCATCTATTGGTTTCTACTGTATTAAATCAGTTCAGAGCTAGCAACTGCTATGAGTTATCAATATTTTTGTATATATATGGACGTAGCAAATGGCCATGCAGTCCACCAGATCGCCACTGCCGCCTATGGATATCTGTTATCAACTCCAGATAAGATCAGAATCTTACCCAAGGTTAATTATAATGCTCAGCTACCCCTGAGGACTATGTTAGAACATCGCTCATAAGTATGTTTCCCATACCACACCCTTTAGACCAGAACATGTGCATGACACAGTTGTTATTAGGAATTAATAGGCATGGCATTGGTACTCACAATATGTGGTTTTTGCATTTCTTTTTGCCAATATTTCGACCCAGTTACATGGATCATGGACACGGAGAAACGGTGTAACTCGGTTGAAACATCAGCAAAAAGAAATTCAAAAATCACATATCGTGAGTACCCGTAACATATTAAAATGTATCAGTTCCGTGATAATATTAATCTAAAAACATATATGGCGGTGGGGCTTCCTGAGTCGAACAACAAGAACTTATATGACTTTTAAAAACATGTTTAGAAAGAACTTGTAGTGCTAATATTTCTTTTTATTCTTTACAGGGTGGTGCTTTACTCTCCACCACCAGTCAACCTGGATTTCACATGATGATGCCTTTACTCACGTCTTTTAAACCTATTCAGGTATATGATAAGTTTTAACATCAGCCTTTTTTATTTTTTATCTCATTTTTACATTTCGAACATAGACATTGGCCCACATTTTTCTTTTGTGCATCCTAATATTTTCCAAACCCTTTTTATGTGAAGTACAAAAATGTATCAAGGAAATGCTAAAGTATCTATAGTGAAAATATAGAAAGTGTTAAAAATAATTTTGCATTTTCTAAATGATCTGATGTTCTATTCTAAAAATTTCATAGTGAAAGCACCAAGCATAATTGATTTTGCATTTTCTAAATGATCTGATGTTCTATTCTAAAAATTTCATAGTGAAAGCACCAAGCATAATTGTTTAATTAATATATTTCTTGCAGACAACACTTCAAACGGATGAAGTGAAAAATGTTCCTTGCGGAACCAGTGGTGGAGTCATGATCTATTTTGAAAGAATTGAAGTGGTTAATAAATTGGAACGTGAAAGTGGTAAGTAAAAGGAATTATGTATTAATAAAGTATTATTTGTAGTGGTTTAGAGCTCTTAAGCCTTGAAAGGCACCGCACCTTGAAAGGCATCCGGAGTTGACTATAGATGTCCATGAGGGCGAGTAGTAGTAGTCGAGTAGCCACTCAATTATTTATCATCAAATGCATTGCACTCTGCCTTCATATTATTAAAGAATAATAATTTTGCAAAGATTAGGCAGTCCAGTATAATTTCAGTATTGTTTTTCAGTTCTGGATACTGTTCGAAACTACACAGCGGACTATGATAAAACCCTAATATTCAACAAGGTTCACCATGAGCTGAATCAGTTCTGCAGTGCTCACTCACTACATGAAGTTTATATTGATCTTTTTGATCAAATTGATGAGAATCTCAAGACTGTAAGTATGATAGGTATTTTCTATATAAATTGATAAAGTTCCATGCATTATAGTCTTCTAATTTTGTCTGGTTTTTGTTTAATTTGTAATAAAGTGAATATTATTTACAGGCTCTGCAACGAGATCTCAATGAAATGGCACCCGGATTGAGGGTGCAAGCAGTGAGAGTGACAAAACCAAAAATACCTGAATCAATTCGAAAAAATTATGAGCTTATGGAAGCAGAGAAATCCAAACTACTAATAGCAGCCCAGCATCAAAAGGTATGTATTTAAATATTTAATTTTTTCTTGGAAATTCCGCTCTTTAGTTTTTAGACAAAAATTCTAAAAAACACGACACGGTGAAAATTATTTGCAGGTTGTGGAGAAGGAGGCAGAAACAGCTCGACGCAAAGCCATTATAGAGGCAGAAAAAGAAGCCCAGGTAGCGAAAATACAATATGACCAAAAGATAATGGAAAAGGAATCTCTACAAAAGATTGAGCTCATTGAAGACAGTATACACAAGGCCAAGCAGCAAACAAAAGCTGAGGCAGATTTCTATCACCTTAAAAAACAGGCAGAAGCCAACAAACTGCTTCTCACCCAACAATACTTAGAATTAAAGAAATATGAAGCACTTGCTCTCAACAATAAAATCTACTTTGGAAGTGACATTCCAAATATGTTTTTGCAAGCAAATGTCGGTGATAACATATCCAAAGGAGTTAGAGTGGAGTAATGTTTAAGAATATATCAAAACTCAACATCACCTAGTCATAACATGTTGTACAGTTAAGGCACGTTTTATCTGTAATTTCTGGTGTTGTAAATTGTAATTTGTGATATTCTGTGTATATATGATATCATCTCACTGTTTGTAATAAGGTTTACCTTTGCAATATTATACATTACATGTATTTTGGATATTCACATTAACTATGTGATTGAGACTCAGAAAAATAACTAAAGATTTATAATAAGATTTAGAAATAAGCATTTTTGATATGGATTCTGGACTGGATTTTGATGGTCTGCACGTCTTATTGGCACAGACAAATGTGTTAATCAATATAAAATTCTGATAACCACTTAATGCTGTGTAAAAAGATTGATCAATAAAAGAGTTGACAGCAATTTGTGTAGTAATTAAGTTTTTATTTTCCCCATTCATAGTTACCATGGTTGTAAATGTTTGTGGTCACAGTCAATATAAAGGTGTAATCAAGTAGTAGTGTCTGCAAAACCATATGTACAGTAAGGAATTGTATAAGATCCAATTGACTTATGATTTCCCAGAAAATATTTGCTTTGCATTATTGGTCTTATTACTTTGTTTATGTTTGTACATTAATATTAAGTGTAAATATTTTTTATATGGTTAAAAATAAAAGGGTATTAGTATAAATATTGATTTTATTGAAAATGTGTAACTTAAATGTATGATGGCATTATTTAGATTTTGTTGAATGCAGCAATATCTACAGACTGGACAAAGTCTTCAAACTCTTGAATCTTCTCAGTGAGCAGGTCCACTGATACTTTGTCATCTTCGATAACACACATAATCTGCAGTTTATTGATACCATAACCTACAGGAACCAGTTTGGAAGCACCCCACAAAAGGCCGTCCATCTCAATGGTGCGGACCATTTTCTCCATTTCTTTCATATCGGTTTCATCATCCCAGGGTTTTACATCTAGGATTATAGATGATTTTGCAATAAGGGCTGGTTTCTTGGACTTCTTGTCTGCATATGCCTTCAGGCGCTCTTCGCGGATCCTCGCCGCTTCTGCGTCCTATAAGGGTTAAGTATGTTAATTAAAAAAATAAGCTGCATCTAAATGGAGCTGCGTCAAAGATTGGAAAGTTTTAAGAGACTTGGCTCATGAATTAATAAAGGTTTCTGTTTATTTTTGTTGGTGTATGTGGTGGAATAACACACAGCAACAGATTATTATTTCACTTTTATAGTAATTATATAATTATATCCTTTGTATTTTTTCTGTGATAAAAGTTATGCAGTAACATATAGCTTGCCTCAAATGTGGAGGCTGTTTTATATAAAATTAAAATTACACTATTCGACATTATATTTGCAGGCTAAGAATACGCCTTGTTTTGTTGCTGCTATATTCCATATTAAATATACAGATAACAGTAACAATATTCAATAAAACTAGACTTGACGAACCTGAATGCTAGCGTTACTACTGAGCTGTTCATGAGAAACACTAAGTATATATGGAATTAATAATATGTATAAAATACCTCTTCCTCGTCTCCGGAGCCGAATAGGTCGACGTCATCGTCGTCATCATCGGCTTTTTTGGCGGGAGCGGCGGCTGTGGGTTTACCGCCAGCACTCAGCGGGCTCACTCCCTGGCCCCAGGCCTTGCGCTCGCCATCTGCGTACGAGGCGATCTGGTTGTACCAGCGCAGAGCGTGCGGTAGGCTGGCGGCCGGCGCCTTGCCTACTTGCACGAACACTTCTACGTCGGCTTGAGATGGTGTGTATCTACATTCATAATACACAATTATTAATAATATACTCCTACTAATACATCAAGAAAGGTTTTATTACTTTAATAGACCAGAAATACGAAAAATTAAAAAAGAGGTTACCATACGGTTGACGTGGATTACTATTTATTTAAAAACCGACTCACCCGGATATGTAACTTTTATCGGCCAAAAAATTGTTCAGGTCGTTAAGGCCTTGTGCAGTTTTAACGTCTCCGATTGCCATTTTGTATAAAAAAGTTAGTTTGTTCGGTTATACCACACCACACGCCCCGGTTATAACGAGCGAAAGGAAGAAAAAAAGACGAGGAAGGAATATTCCATAGACAATCTGACAATTACATGAACTGTCATCCACATATTAAAAAAACTTTAGTCCGTAGTCGAACGTCTAAATTCTATGAAATACCTTTTAACATATAAATATTTTTTTCTGATTTATACATGCAATCTTTATTGGCACCCAGCGTTATTTTGTTCTATAAATTTCGATTCTACTAAATTGCACTGAATGAGGCATAAATTTGTGTTATTATCTTTACTATATTTTAAAACACCGTGGAAAGTATTATATATGTCTATTGATCGATGTTGACGTGACATTGACAGTCAAAACTGTCACTTTTAATAAAACCTTAAAAAGTCAGTAATTTCCTTTGCACACACGTTATTATTTTATATACGAATAAAATTGCTTCATAGTGTACTTTAGGTGCTCTAGCTTTAAATTATGTAGACGTAGATGATTAAAAATTTACTATAACATTCACAAGTATAGGTTATGGGTACCTACTTATGTAACAACAACAGATGATTTTGTTGTATAATTCTGCGTATAAGCGTCAAAGATCAGAGTAGATTTCGATATAGTCTAGTTGCTTGGTCATAATACTTAAGTTATTAAACTTAAAGTTGTGTGTTAACAGTTCTGTGAATAGTTATCTGCGTAGTAACGTGTATTGATTGGTGACGCAGGATGCTGCGGCAGCCGCTGACCCGGGCGCTAGCGCTGAGCTCGCCGACGCGTGTGGCGCCGCTGGCCGCGCGCCGTTACGCTGAGGCCCAGGCGCAGCCCGAAAAAGTCGAGGTCTTCATTGACGACAAGCCTGTATATGTTCCCCCAGGCACTACTGTTTTGCAGGTAACTTATCTATATGGTTTTTGTACTGATTGATAAAAGATTATGTTTGTTATGGTGCATATTCCTGTTATCTAATAATTTAATTTAGTACATTCCACTTGAAACTGTAATATTATGAAATACTGCAGTAGATTAAAAACTGGGGCATGTCATATTTTTGATAATCCTTTTAATCATTAATAGGTTTAGTTACTTATTTTTGTTAAATTATTGATGGAGGAAGGTGTGCGAAAATCTGCATGTTTGGGAAAACTATAAAAAAAATCTTAAGGGTGTGTGTTATCAAACTAAGTCACACAAACAAACATTTGAGCCAGCAGGTTGAACTGTGGTCAAAACTTTTTTCACTCAGACAAAAGACCTGCATCCAGCAGTGGAATAGAAATAGGTCGATGATAGATTTTAAACACTAAAACATAATTATACCTTTCCCCAGGCCGCAGCTGAAGTTGGCGTAGAAATCCCCCGATTCTGTTACCATGAAAGGCTGGCCGTTGCCGGCAATTGCCGCATGTGTTTGGTTGAAGTTGAGAAGTCTCCCAAACCTGTAGCCGCTTGTGCCATGCCAGTGATGAAAGGCATGCGTGTGAAGACCAACTCGGACCTCACAAGGAAGGCTCGGGAGGGAGTCATGGAGTTCCTGCTGGTCAACCATCCCTTGGACTGCCCCATCTGTGACCAGGGAGGTGAATGCGACCTTCAGGATCAGTCGATGGCGTTTGGCTCTGATAAGAGTCGTTTTACAGACATTCACTTCTCTGGAAAGAGGTTTGTTCAAATTTTTACTGATTAGTCTTTGAAAATAAGGAAAAATTAACCTGTTTTTCAAATTAGGCAATCATGATTATTGTCTGATAAATATATTTCACATTGAGACATAGACATCAATGTTAGACATCAAATCATAAGGACAATGAAAGCCTAATGGTTGAGACGTGGTTTCTCAATGGACGGTCTGAGGTTCGAATCTCAAACATGCACTACAGATTTTGATAAAATGATGTGCAATATGCACACAATTGCATATAATTATCACTGCTTTATGGTGAAGGAACACATTACAAGAAAAAACACCTGAGAGTTCTCAAAAAGAAAAGTTTTCAAAGGTGTGTGAACTCCACCAATTCCCACTTTGTCAGTGTGGTGGACTGCATTCTAAACTTTCTTATTATTGAGGGAGATCAGTGCCCAGCAGTAGGACAATAATGGTTTGACATAACCATTATACATTTTTTATACAACCTTCAAATTCTCCTTACTTAAAACATTATCTAATTTAATGAACTAATATTATAGGGCTGTTGAGGACAAGGATGTGGGCCCTCTGATCAAGACCATCATGACACGGTGCATCCACTGCACACGATGCATTCGCTTTGCATCTGAAGTAGCCGGTGTTGATGATTTCGGAACAACAGGTAGAGGAACTGACATGCAGGTAAGTGTTTCTAGAATTTTACTAATAATTTGACTTAGTTTAAGTAAGATAAGGGTAAACTGGGCTTAAGAATAGCTATTGGCGGAAATCCAGGAGGGGGGGCAATCTGTCTCCAAATCAATTTTGGAAACAAATGATCCTAAATCTCCTAATACCAAAAATGTGGATAATGGGAACCTCCTTAAATTATTCTTTGAATGCCTATCTTTAGGTGGTTTTGGCCTTTCTCCCTCCAAACGAAACCCAAAACAAAAATCCTGGATCTGTCAGTCACCGAAGCCCAGTCTAACTAATTCTGATATTATCATATACGAGTATTATAATAACACCTGTATTTGCATAAATATTTGACACAATATACAATTTGGTAAATGAGAACCTCCTTACAGTATTCACTTCTTTTGATTATGGTCTATCCTGAGGCAAAAGTAATAACCGTTTGTTTTAACAAATATTATTAAAGATGATATTTTAGTTCTAAATTTTAGGTCGGCACATATGTGGAAAAAATGTTCCTGTCTGAATTATCCGGAAATATCATTGATCTGTGCCCTGTTGGAGCACTGACTTCGAAGCCCTACAGCTTCGCCGCTCGACCCTGGGAAACCAGGAGGGTAAGCGAATAATAACACCCCATATTATTAAAGTACAGCAACAAGTACGAAAATCAATAATTTATTTAGGAAATGTGCTGAATTATGATTTCGTGTAGTTTGTTTTTATTAACTTTAAATTAGGGAGCTTGAAATACATGGATGGATTATTCTTTATTTTACTGGAATTATAGAATATACTCAATATTCTCATAGTGTCTTATTTGGTTTATATATTTTGAATACAAGTTTGTAGTAAATTGTAGCTTTAAAATTGTTCAGATTTGTAGTTTTGGGACTTCTATAGTTCTGGTGGAAATCCTGTAGAATTTTTTTTAGATATCAATTCCGGGCGTGTATTTGTTTTTATATATATCTTGCAGCACCCACAACTTGTATGAAATAAGTACGCATATATATAATTTTAGTTGTGCAAAAAGCAAGGTGCCAAAAATTAGTTTGTTCATTTTGACTCTGAATTTCAAGGTTTATTTATTTTTTGAACATTCCCTTTCAGATCGATTCAGTAGACGTTCTCGACCCATTGGGCAGCAACATCGTTGTCGCCACGCGTACCAATGAAGTGCTGCGTATTCTTCCTAGAACCAATGAGGTAATTTTTTGAACTGCTGATTTATTACATTACCTGAAGTATCAATATCTCTATAACCTTTGTAGAGAGACAATTATATATCTAAGTTATAATGTCTTTCAGTTTGTTATCTAATATCTCTTTAAATTTTTAATTGTATGCAGATGTTACCTATTTTTCAACCAAACTAGGTATAATGTCTTTGCTACTATAAATTTTTTACTAAAGTTAATCATTTTGATGGTATTTTTTTTTCGGTTTTGTATTAACTATTGTAACTAATAATTGGCATGGCGCACCACCGTCACCTGAGTTAACCCAATCTACCATTTTACTATATACAGTTTTAACCCTTTTGCTTGCTTACTAGCATACTGTTTTCATATTCTACTTGTGTTTGTAGGAGATCAACGAGGAGTGGTTGTCGGACAAGTCGCGGTTCGCGTGCGACGGGCTGAAGCGGCAGCGGCTGGTGACGCCCATGCTGGCCGACAGCCGCGGGAACCTCACGCCCGCCGACTGGGAGGACGCCATCGTCGCCGCCGCGAGAGCGCTGCGCGACTGCCCGCCCGACAAGGTAATAGGCTTCGTATTATGGTGATCTGTCGCTACTTGATAAGAGATGGTGCCATCACTGCTGTAGCAGCAGTAATAAGGTGCATATTGGCTTAAAGCAGGGCAAATTTTATGCCCGCCGACTGGGAGGACGCTATCTTAGCCGTTGCACGAGCGCTACCTTACTCTCCGCCTAACAAGGACTTCGTTATGTGGCACCCTTCTGATATTTGATAAGAGATGACGTCACAACTGTAACGGTTTAAGACACCATTGTTGATGGACAGTCGCCAGAATTTGATGTCTGTTTACTTGGAGGACGCTATCGTGTCTACAGCGCAAGTGCTTCTGGACTGTCCGTCTGACAAAGAATTAGGACATAGGCTTCATTATGTTGCAACCTTCCATTAGTTGATAAAAGAGGCCGCCGCAAGTATGTATTAAAGCGGCAACGGCTTGTGTCGCCTTTGTTAGTGGACAGCCGCGGAAACATTCCACCGGCTGACTGGGAGGACGCCATCATGTCCTCCTATCTAAACTAAAAAGTGGTATACTATATCGTCTTGTACAATGCAAAAAAATGTTATTAAAATCATTATTTGTTGCAAGTCATGTTGTTTGTGAAATAATCCTAGATCTTTACAAGTAGATCATGGAATAAGATATCTCTATATTAATTCTTAGGGAGTTGTGTGTTTTTTAAATGTGAATTGATGGTTGTTCTGTGATGATACATATATTTTGTTGTCACATTACAATGCAGATTTGTGTCGAATGTATATTTTCTCGCGATGCATACAGTGGAATGCAAGTCTGAGAATGAGAAGGTGATTTTCCCATATAAAATGTATGACCCTAGTTTATTTTAATACCTATGTGCGTCGTTGGCACACATAACATAGATTTCAATAATTTAAAATTGATTATAAATAGAACATCTAGAAAGCATAGTTATATATCTATACTTTCTCTTGTTCTCATTGGAGTTTTGCGATGGGTGTTATAAGTACAAATATGATGAAATAGATTATTCCCAGTGTATATGTAACAAGATATTTAATACTTCCTTTTATTTTCGATTTTGGGTAGATTCCGTTTTCCATTTTTGTTGTTTTTTTTTTGTTACTAGGAGAATCATTTTGTTGTTACCAGGTTTAACAGCGACACCATCCGCCTGTGTCATGTTTTTACAGTAAAAAGTACCTATTATATGTAATAATTAAGATCATTAATTACTATCATTGTCTCAAATTATATCACTAGTTTTCACATGAGAGAGTAAGAAACAATCTAGCTTTTCTAATATTAATATTTATATCATGTAGCATTATTATCTGTCATGTACTATTAATATTAGTTTATAGTATGGAAGTAGCAAAAGAACATGCATTCCACTTGAAGGTAAGTGGCCATCCGTGAACATCTGTAATCAACACCAGGTAGACAAAGTCTTACCTAAGGTTAACCCCATACCTTATGCGTTGCTATCCTAGAGGACTACGTTGGAACGCGTCGGAAAAATATGTTTCCCTTACCACACCCTTCACACCAGAACACAGAAGTGCATAACACTGATGATAATTATTAAGCAGAAGTAGGCGTGGCGGCGGTGTTTTCGGAGTCGAACCACAAAGAGTTTTATACAATTTATTATTAACCACAATTTATTATTAACATAGTATACTTTTGTACGCAGCTGTTGGTAGTGGCCGGCGAGTTGGCGGACGCAGAGTCGCTGGTGTGTTTGAAGGACCTCGCCAACCGGCTCGGCTCCGAGGCGGTGTGCACCGAGCAGTACTTCCCGCTGGACGGCGCCGGGACCGACCTGCGATCGTCTTACGTGCTCAACACTAAGATTGCCAGTAAGTCGCTTTGTGTTTTTGGAAATATTTTAATGCAAACTAATAATTATAATGCAATTACCATGAGAACGCGTTGATACGTAAATTAAACTTTATCGGAAATTTAGTTATTTTTTTTTGTTTTATGTCTGTTATTAATTGATAATAACTATATGACAATAACTTCATCAAATGACACGATAAAGTATATGATAGTAAACGTAATAGTAAATCTTGCAAGATACTAAGCTGTTTGTATTAATCGGACTAAATCCTTCGATAGAACATTCAACAATATTATCATATCAATAACGAGCCAAATTTGTTACTACTGTCTTGTAATAATGAGTCCGGACGATATCTATAATTATTAATTATCATTGATAAGATCTAAGAATATGTTGAAGTTGTAAATAATATAAATGAGAGAAACAGATAATTTAACTTCGAAATAACAAAGTGTTCTTGCTATACAATTTTTAACTTATAAATACTTGAGACACTGTAAATATGTGATTTACTAATGTTTAAGTGAGGCCGAATGGTTTAGAGGGGTTTGAACTACCTTCCCGAACATAGGCGATTGTTTAAACAGAACAGCCTAGTTAGCTTTTTGTCGATAAGTTTCTAAGTATATTTATTCCTTTAGTATATTGTGATATTTCAGAGATTAGTCGACATTTTTTGCCGATATTTTTACGAATATATCAATCCGTTTCACAGATGTTGAGGATGCTGATTTCGTGCTGCTGATCGGTACGAATGTTCGGTTCGAAGCGCCGCTGCTGAACGCTCGCATCCGTAAGGCCTTCGTGCACAAGGAGACCGATATCGCGCTGGTTGGCCCTAAAGTGGACCTCACTTATGAATACACGGTAATAGATTTTTTGACGTTCATAAATTTGTGGTTATGGTAAACATGTAGTACAAGACTCGACTGCAGGTCGAAAATGAATGGTATTCAACAGAGTAGCCAAGGCCAAAGTAACTGTCATTTCGTTTTTTTTTATTTTAGACAAGTAAACAATTTTAAACAAAAATAAAAGTTTTACTTGCATCATGACTTCTTAAATCAACACGTAACATTTTTTTTTAAATATCTTCAATATTTCAAATCATAATTTACAATTTCAATTAAAGTCAGTTTCTATCAGCATAGCCTACCACAAATAACACCAGTTTCTTAGGCTCCTCACTAGGAGAAAACTTGTTAAATAAAGACAATATCTTAATATTTTGATTGACAAAACATATATTGACATATCTTCAAAATCATAATTTATTGGTCAAATGGCAGTCGTAATATAAAATTGGCATTAATCTTAAATCTCATATATTACAATTCCCACCAGCATGTCGGCGACTCAGCCTCCGTAGTGAAGGACCTCGCGACCGGAACGTCATCCCACGAGGTGCTGAAGAGGCTGGAGAGTGCCAAGCGGCCTGTGGTCATCCTCGGGGCTGACCAGCTGAAGACTGATGAGGGTCCAGCTCTGCTTGCTTACACCCAGGAGCTGGCGTTGCGCTTGCAGGACAAGCTCGAGGATAAGAACTGGAAGGTATGCAATGGGTAGGATCTTCCTGTGGGATTTGATAGCTTCTTTATATAGGAAGTAAAATAAAGGAATTTATTGTGTTTGTGTGTGTGTGTGTAGTCAAGCGTACGTGTCTTCGTTGTTTTTCATTTATAAACTTGAATAATCTTCTTTATAATTTGAAAATTATGAATAATTTGAAAATTCTTAAACTAACTTTTTTCTTTCTTCCATAAGAGTAAGAACTCTTACGAAAGAAAGAAAAAAAAGTTTGTCGGGATGCATGTATGTTTGTTACTCTTGCGCACAAGAAGTACTGGTCGGTTTTCACCGAAATAAAGTATACAGATAGTCTATGATGGAAATGAAAATGAGCAAATTGTAGCTAGTTTTATTTATTTATTTATTTATTTATTTATTTTCTTGGCAATCCAATTTTTGTAAGAAATAGCTTTTTACGGCTTAATTTCATATGAAGCGACCTTCCTAAAACTCTAGATCAGCTACAGATGTTGCTAACACATGTCATACTCGGTTGCTACTCCGATCTTTATATTCTTCTGTGTGGGTACTTGTATGTTTTTATTGCATAAGTGAGAAAAAGTAATATATTATAGTATTTTATTACAAAGCAATTTTGTAATAACGAATTCATATTTTAGTCAATGTGTATATTTCAGAACACTGCTAATAACTGTCCTTTATTTTATCAACTTGGCTAAACTCTAATATTGTCAATTAAACAGATAGGATAAACAATTGGTTATAAAATGTGTGTTTAAACGATCCTTATTTCACATAATACGTAAGCAAATATTTTTTTGAAAATGAATCC